>MU914547.1:8524-20816 GCA_036418165.1 Cooperia oncophora
AATGTACTCTGAAACGAAATGTGGTGTGGAAGTTTCATGAGGAGGCACTTTCAAAAAGGAATATCTCGATGTATCCCTTCGCTGATATCGTGAGAGCACTGACGCATTTTTCTGCACAATCGCAACTGTCGCGGGATGAACTTCGACTCTGGAGTTGATGATCTGTGCCGACAGCTATGCGGAATTACAGCCAAGGTTGTTGTGTCTCTTTCGTACCAGTTAGCATCAACAACAACTGTGTGGTCCGTAGTTCCAGCCGTCTACTCACCTCAATCATTCTGCCATCGCAGCCTGCTTTCATAATTTCTCCTGAGAAGCTGACTATCTTGGAATCTTGTAGAAATTGCTCCTTCTGCAGTTCGTGTTTCAATTGAATGTCGTCATTTCCTGCCGGTACCACGTATAACTATAATTTCATGTATAACAAAACGCTGCTGCAAGCGAATAGGGAGGGGGGGGGGTGGGGTGACGACTCGACGGCACCTCTATGTTCCTTCCCCAGGCTTAGGTTTAGAGGACAGACGATAAGACTCTCACCGGAGGATGGTCTCGCAGAGAGGAAATGGCTGGTTTGCACTAATCTTGATTAACGGGAGGGACACAGAGGCGCTGCCCAGAGGTCACTCAAGCTAGGTTATCACAAGACTATTCCAGAGACCTTCATTGACTGCTTCATTTTTTTGTACAGCTGTAAATGCAGAACACGCAAGATTTAGAGATCATAACAGTGAAGAGGAACAAAACAGGTAGGTTTCCTGAACGGGCTCAGCGCTAACCTATGCGCGATCATCACTTGGATTTCTTCGGATTTGCCTCAATAATCGGACTTGCCTCTTCACGGAAAAATAAGTTAGTTTAAGAAATAAAGATGAGGGAAAGAAATACCTTGTAAAGTTGGTTTTGTTGGGCACAACTGTGCGCTGGAAGAGTGACTCATGGAGAGCGAGTGAGTGTCGTCGTTGGCTCTTTCGAAGAGGTAATTAGAACGTGAATGGTTCAAGTTCTCCATACTGTTTTACATCATAGTTTTGTGAAACATACCGTGAGCATACTCCGTTCGCCTGTTATCTTCTTTATTGCTGCCTTCCGACGTCTCAGCCCAGTACCCTAGTTCCACCACTTAAAAGCGGCTGAAGCAGCGGAACAGCGGAACAGCTTCTGAATGATGTTTGAAGAGGTATTTGACCTCTCTCTACCACTCGATGGCAAAAGTTCGGCAAAAGTTGGTGAGAGGGCCGTGAAAGAGGGCTGTAGCGAACAAAAAAAAATGTGGTGAGACAAGCCGTGATTGGCAAAAAAATTTACACAGCGCAATGATATGCCCTGCTTCCACACGCATCTTGTGAGCTAATAATCCTCCAAACGGCGTCCCTTGAATTCCACCTGCCTTGACCGTAAAGGGTGCTTGCATTGGTATTCTTCAAGAGAACTTTTTCTGTGCTTGAAATCTCTGTAAAATAGATGCTGGATTTGTGACACCTGATTGAAACTCATATGTTTCACGCACCACACTGGTTCCGCCCACGAAACAATACAAAACTGTGGTTGGACTTCTAGCTGAAAAAAGGAACTAAAACCATGAGCTGTTCGTCACATAGTTCCCTCTTCTTCTAGAGCGCTCTATGGCTGAATGTCTCTTCTTTTCAGTGATGGAGTGGACTTACTAAGTCCACTCCATCACTGAAAAGAAGAGACATTCAGCCATAGAGCGCTCTAGTGAGTGGAGTGAGTTACACAAGCTCCACTAATGAAGAGTATCGACGTTCATAGACGTAGCCATATCACGGTGATAGTAACCTTGACGGGGAGATCAAAGGGCTCCTCGTGAAAACTGGGATTGAGGTCATTGAATGGTATTACCTTACTTGAAGTCGATCTACCCAGGCTGAGCTCCTTCGCTGTTTCACCTTAGCCCTTGAGGCCTAGAGGAGTCCTTATCTCATTATTATCTTCCTTTAAGGAAAAATCTTGCGGTTTTACGAACACGTTCCGAAGGAGGAGCACTGTGGTCCTAATAAAAGAATTTGCGATTACTCAGAGAAGTTCGTTGTTATCGAGGTTGGAAGTAAAAGTGTACGTGCCAGTTGACTAGCCGGTGAAAAAGAGCAAAGGGAAGAGTCGAAAACGCTCAAAATCAGGCTTTTGTCGAGCTAACCGATAGAAGAAAGATGTTGTTTTGGGGCGAGAACCCAGGAGCGGGGAGAGGAAACGACCAAGACGGTCACCCCGGAATTTTGTACTGTTGGCCAGAGACTACTGCTACTGACTGCACATCGACAAGGATAACAAGGAAAAGTGAGATCCTGTGCCTGCTGCCAGGGAGTGGCCAGGAGCCCTATCAAGACTCTTCGAAGCCTGCCCAAGATAAGCCATGGAACCGTGCTTATGCCGACTTTGCGGGCGAATGTTTCTTGTCATCGCAGACGCCTACTCGAAATGGCCAGAGATCGTTGAAATGTCGACTACAACATCTACTGCTACGATCAAGGAACTTCGGAGGATATTCTCCCAATTCGGCTACCCGGAGACACTGGTCACAGACAATGGCACACAGTTCACGTCGAAGGAATTCAAGGAGTTTTGCCTCAAAGATCTTCGCTCACCACCATTCCATCCATAGTCTAATGGCCAAACGGAGCGATTTGTGGATGCGTTTGAACACACCCTTCAGAAGCTCAGAGGGGAAGGAACGACGGATGCTCTACAAACCTTCTTATTCAGCTACCGCAGAACGCCATGCCCGACATTATCCGGACGGTCGCCAGCTGAGGTTTTTCTTGGAAGATGCCTGCGCTCGACGTTTACCCTACTGAAGCCCACAGATGCAATTAGGGTAAGTAAATGTTCCACCTATCAACCTCGTGAGGCACAAAATAGCTGAAAGGACCACATATGCAGTTTTGAAACCGAGGAGAAAACAGAAGATTTTGGCTCAGTTAAAACATTATCATGGAGCAAGGTCGAGAACGATTGAGCCTGATGATCACGTATGGACCCGGGACTACCGCGATGGGCGCCCGAAATGGACGTAAGGAGTGGTGCATAGACAATGCATCCATGAAGTTCAGGTCCACGATCAACTATGGAGAAGACAAGCCAATCAGCTTCGTGCCAGTATGTGCCTGACCAATGTGACATCGCTTATGGATGCGCTTGATCTGCCACTGCTTCCATGTGTGGACAAGAACACGCCTATACCGAGATCGATGCCGAGTCAGACATGGACCGAATGCCGACGCAAGATGCCGATGTTCCAACTTCAGCCACTCGACAAGAACTGCACTCTGAACTGAGTTCAGATCAATCCGAAGAAAAAGACATACACAACTAGTGTTTGTCTTGGGAGGGAGGTGTTGGATCAGTGTGAGCCATGATTTTATCAAAAGCCAAGATCAGCCTGTGATCCTGATCAACTCCGTCCATCTTCACCGGTATATAAGGCCGGTACATTCTGTTATAAGTCTACTATTCTTCTGAAATGAAGCTTATTCGTCCGCAGCGCTCGAGGACAAACACTGGCACCGAAACAACAAAACACGAAGACAACCGAAAAGATATCAGGGCTGACATTCCGGCGGAGTCCATTTACCACCTTATGAAAACCGCCCGTACCTTATAACTTTCTGAATCGAAACATGTACAGAGTCGTTTATTGCGGTTTACTACCTCCGCTACCAAAGAGCCTATAGGTGGTCGTGGTTGGACTTCAAATTTAGATCTCCATGGATTCGCAAGCCAACACCTTCCCAGAAAAGGCGTTAAAAACTTTCAGTCTGTATAACCATATTTCAAATGCTCATTTTTACTCTATTACTGTGGACCTCTTTTTTCTTGTGCATCCGCTCGGATACAAATCATCGACAGAACGCATCACCTGTGATTGATCGCGTTACAGACATCCCAGTACACTAACATATTGATACAGTGCACTAGCAAACAATCTAGTTATTCTCCTCTCCTGTTTTGACAAAACAAGAGGATAGCTACGACTCTAGCAACCAGGATAATTCCTGGCTTGACGGTGGCTATTTCAGAGAACTAGCACAGTCGATAGAATAGTGAGATGTGGAAAAATGAGAAAGATAGTTCGAGAGAAGTTCAAAGAGTGAGGAAGCTGGAGCTCAACTTTGCTGCCATTTCACTTTATTGTTTTTGAACTACTGATCGTTATTGAGGAAAAAAGCAGGGCAGTGGTTATGGCCTCTAGCTGCTCTAAATAGGACCAGCGAGATCACCAGTTTTCACGGTGGAAGTCAACTGCCACCGTTGAAAGCCTAGGCGGGCCGGGTAGCATCCAATGGACTCTTCTGTAAACAGCTCATCAGACGGCACTTGGCAGAGCGACAGAAGTAGAGATAACAGAGGTCGCCCTTCAAAGAATATTTATGCTACAGATACCTGAGATGGGTTGGGTGGGGGCTCCGTACTCACCTTAGCAAGGCGGCGGCTGCGCTTTTGGAGGGGATGTCATCATTTTAGGATAGCTCTGATCATATCTTTGCTTGACACAAGACAACTTTATAGTTGTCTCGAAATGAAATACCTCACAAATGAACAATTCTTCACCTTTAAAAGAAGTACGCAGCTAACCCACCGTGTATCAGTGATGTGAAATGTATCAGGTGTCTGATTTCATTAGATCAGGCGTGTGGATGAGAACGAAATGAACACGTCATCTTGAAAGACATTCGCAACAAGTTGCAAATATCCACAGCTTTGGTAGTGGCTCATAAATAAATAATTGGAGCTCAGCTACCAGCATTGACCAATCCCGTATCCCACTTCCTTTCGGAAATTTAATTGCACTTCAAACGCTGCTGTACAGTGACCTAAGAGGTCCAGCTAATGAGCGAGCCAGTGTCATCATCTTCCTGAAAACTGGTACCGATTCACCTGTCTGCGGGAAGGAAGGTCCAGTTGTCTCGCCTAAAAGCAAACCCAAAACTGGCCATTCCTCGCCTCCACCGCGCCTGAATATTATCAATTAAAATCAAAAAGGCAAAAAATTTATTCCCAAAGTAATTGCTCATTCTGGCATGTTCAATTTTGGTACTCCGCAATAGCAAAAAGAGCTTTCAGTTGATTACGTCCGGAAAGACCAGCAGGTTTCTTTCGCCTTTAGTTCCATTTCCATCCATAACTGGTTAATTTGTTGCAATCAAAAATCAGTGTCATCTCCATTGATGTGGTTTTACATGATCAGTATGTACTTATGGTTAGTAATCGGCGTGTTTGGTCGATTTGGCGGCGGTTTTTTTGTGGCCGGTGAAAATTGCAGATCACCTCACCGCAGTAACATCGCAGCTAGATGGATGGAGATATCCGGTTCTCCGTGTGAGTGACGAATTTGCCCTGGCAACGAAGTCGAGTTGGTAACTCTTCCTACTCCTGACTTTTAGACATGAATTAAGGTTCCTAATTTTTTGATGTGAAGCATGTTTTCTATTGAAAATTTCCTCATTTCGAAACCTCTCCATGATGTATGTACCTCCTCCCTTTTTACTTTCGTCAATTTAGGTCCTTTATCTGGCCTGAGTTTTCCATTTTTTAAACTGTTTTTCATCTATTTCTAGGACCAGAGGTGCAGGCAGTGGCGCTTTCTCACGCCTTTCATCAGTTAAACTAATGGTTGAACATTCTATAGAAACTTCTATATTTTCCACAACTTCGCCCCTTCCGACAATCTAATGTAAGGGAAGGGATAATGCTCCACAAACCTGTCTGTCGGTGAAATCTCCGAAATACTAACCAGGGATTCCTCGAACAACTCCGTTTATCATGAAAAACCATTTACTGTCTTATTTGACGAGTAAGAAGGCGTAAGGGGTTGATCAAGTGATCGGGAATTTCGACTCAAAGCATCTAAAGCTAAAGCGTCCGAAAACAGCTACATTCTTGAGCGATGGTCCGCTCGGCCGAGGCAAAATTCTCCATCTTCAGAGAAGGTACAGCATCGTAATGCGTGTAATGGTGGTGTCAGTACGACCCCCCCCCCTCTCGAGGGAGGGTCTCGGTACGACCCCCCCTTCCCCAACACCTACCTACCAATTTCCCCACATTTTCCAGTTTTTCACCCAAAAATTTTCCGTCGAGCGGTTGAAGGGGGCGGGAGATGTAGTACATATGAAACAGGAAAAAACCTCGAAAAGTTGACAAACTGGGAAAATTTTTTTCCCAGCGCGTCAAATTTCTCTCAAAGCTTCACACGACGACCTCCCCCCTTCCCAGCCTAAAAGTGCGTTTCCCTCCTATGTGTTTCACACAACGGCTGTACCCTCTCTTCAGACTCTCCAATGTTTTTTTTGCACTTTGTGACACTTTTTCTACCTTGTGGGGTAACTTCGGGAGAAGTTCGCTTCTATCACATGAAATTATAGGGTGGTGTAATGCGTAATGATCCCGACCCATTTTTCGTTGAGTGCTGGGTTTCTCTCTAATCAGAACGGCTTTCTCTAGAGCACTCCTTTTTGTCCAAGAAGTCCAAGAGTATAAGTATATCAGCTCTAACACTCGCTTGATTGATCACGCACATGAGAGACTATTCCCAGAAGTCGAATATGCCAGAGTGTTGATTCATACTTGTTCCTATTACCTTTTCATCCATTCCCGGATCTCCGCCGAATTTTTCCAGCATAAGGGAATGAAGAATGCAATGAGTCAGTTGATCGGTTGATCGGTGGTTTTGGAATCCGTGGCCGCAGGGCCACGCAAAGAACAACAAGTGTTGTAGTCGTTTACACTTTTTCGCCACCTCATTTCTTACGCGATCATCACGTCCGTTGTGATAGGCACGTCCTGCATCTGCACCCTCCACGTCTTGTCATCCATCGCTTCCTCCTCATCTATCTCATTTTCTGCGTACATTAGCTCCCACATTCTTATGCACTTTTTCTGAAGAAATTCGAATTTCATCTGTTTCCTATCTAAGAATAATAACCTAATGAAATGGCAGCTGCAAGTGGTTCGGAACCTCTGTGTTGACCACTGGGAGCTTAGTTGTGGAAGGATAAAGGACAAAAAGGATATTACCTGCAGTTCGTCGGCTTCGAGATGCTTCACACATTCTACTTCCATTTAATGCAATATAATAGTATTTGAGAGCTGTTTGGCTATACAAAGAGTCAGCCGATGTACAAGTCAGTACTTCCCCCATCTTTAAATGCTTCGCCAATTGACCGTGTGATTTATTGAGTTATCGAAGACCTTGAATCGGTTGGGAGCTCCTTCGAGGATGGACGACTCGATAAGCTCAGTTGATGCAGTCTACTACGTGATTGGACCCCTTGAACTTGAACGAAGTAAACGGCGCCACTTGTCACTATACTATCTTCTCTTTTGTCTTAAGGTATTAGTTTGAGACCC
The DNA here is from genome assembly GCA_036418165.1 of Cooperia oncophora. Classification (NCBI taxonomy): domain Eukaryota; kingdom Metazoa; phylum Nematoda; class Chromadorea; order Rhabditida; family Trichostrongylidae; genus Cooperia; species Cooperia oncophora. The sequence goes on from MU914547.1 coordinate 15,887, forward strand.
CTCTTTTTCAAGGATGTTTAGGTGCGAAGGCTATGCGTTTCTGACAGCACTTAGCTTTCTAGGTAGAGAAGACAAGAGCCGGGATGTGAAGGACTTTTGAGAGCTTACGTTCTCCATATACCTGAAAAAGGCTAAACTGAAACGGGATGGCCCAATCTTCCCATCTCTGCAATTCACCAGAGAACAGAAAGATATTTCTCTTCAACACTTACCAGTTTAGTAACCTATTCCATCTGAATCGAAGTGCTTCATTGTTGCGAGAGTTGAAAGCGTTACGAACTTCGGTGCTGGAGCCCGGGTAGAGCGGCGAGCGATCGACGTTAGGTCCCCTTTGTTCGTTATGGTCGTACTCGTTCTGATGAACATTTATTTAGTTGAGCATTTTTCAGTCACAGGCGCTATTAACAGTGTGAGCGGGTTGAGAAGATGCCTCAGCGCCATAACTTACTGGAGCACATTTAGGCTAGTTCTGCGTATAATCTAATTTTCTGCTAACACTTCCCTACTCTTTGTAGGACTCTTGGAAAACTGGGGGTTCTACCTTACCGTGGTGAAAAGAAGCCGGTTTCTGCAGGAGCACTTCCACATACTAATAATTTGCATGCACATTTCGCAGCTTACGTGTATCAAATCTATAACTCGCACTATTCGAATACCCGTCAAAAAGTTTGGGAGGTGCAGAAGAACGCGTTGTGCCTTTGGTTAATGAAAAAGCGTGAGAGCCGCTGTCCACATCGAGGTCTGCACTCAGGACAGTTGTTGCGGTTTTTTGTAGCGTTTTGCAAAAAAATGATGTGGAACTGGAGCGAGGCATCCCCCACAATGCGCAAAAAAATCAAACAGCGCGTATGCTTCATCGGTGTGGAACTTGAAAAAAATACTATACTAAAAACTTCAAGGCACTACTGACTCTCTGGTACTCCACTCCGGATGATGGTTCGGAGACACGGCGAGCGCGACAAAAGAGGCTCTGCAAGAGGGGTGATCTAAGAATTCGCACTAGGACCCAACTGATCCAAAGTAGGGTCTACAGACAACTAAATTCAGTTCCTTTAGTGGCACCAACTTTCTGCTTTTCTTTGCGCTGTCTTGCCTGAATGGCGCTTTGTGACCACTATGACCTTTCACATTCCAACTTTCACGCATACTAAGTGACTCATCCACCCCACTGTCCTCTCCCTTCGAGAAAACTCATCTCCTGGCTGGCTTAATGAGATCTGTTGTACCCCTTGGCAATCGCAGTCCTTTATTGCTCTGCGCTCTGCACTATCGCGGCAGGACCCCCACCAGAAATTTTAGTTTTCGCGCAAACCCGGAGTAGGAGCGCTACGGCATATCGACTCTTGTCTCTCACGTCAACTAGCTACTGAATAAGAAAGCGAGTGCTGCGGCGAGCGGCGATCGATAGTAACGCTCCAAACCCACCTCGTTCCTCCGAAACCATTCCACATCCAGTTCCACGTTCCGCTTTGGTCGCAGTTATCCCCGGAGCTAAATTCACCCAAAAATTCGTTCTGGGGAATCTCGTCCTTCTGAACAGTTGCTCAGTATACGGAGGGACTTGGCGCAGAAGCCGAAATCCCAGTCTGGTATTGGCGTTCGTGGCCACGCTACCGGGATCAGATAGATTTCGGTCAACAGATGCGATATCCTACTCAGGATGTAAAATCTTGGAGTAAGCTTACACCAAAGGGGAAATACTCTATGTTTTTGAGATTATTCTGAAGTGGGCGCCACATGATGTCGGGCGAGTGTCAGAATATAACTATAAATGGTTGGCAGGCAAGCCGATGTGCGATTCTGTTCTGGGGAGGGGGGGGGGGTGCAACTGCTTCCCAGGAGCCAATTTTAAGGAATCTATCAACGGTCATAGACTCCGTTCAAAAGCTGACTCAAAATTTGAAGAGTGCAGCAGTATCGGGTAAGCAACGGTAAATTGAGATGGAAAAGAGGTTGCCAAAAAATGATCAAGTTCACTTAGACAACAAAAACAGAAATTAATCCGACAGCGTAAGAGGATTACCGCATTAAATTGTTACTGTAGAGAAATGCTGTTAGGATTTTGTGCGAAGCGCATACTGAAAAGTGATTTGGCAGAGCTTAGCGCTTGTTCACCTTCAGTCCAGTGGCACGTGAATGGTTTCAAAAGCATTCCGCTCCTTTGTGACATTATCAGTACTAACAGATTTTTTAAAGAAGTTAAGGGCAGCCTCCATGCTCAAAGCAATGGCGCAGCCACATTTTCTTTCTTGCCACAAGTAGTCTGGCCCCCTGTTCCTTAGTTATCAATCGCGGCTTACAGGTAGTTATCCCAATGGCACTGCGGTCATACAAGTAGCAGTTCTGACGCCTCCCTAGTGGTTCACCAACTACAATTTTAAAGAGCGCTTCAATCGGGGCCGAAAGTTTCACTTTTACACCCGAAATTTGTCGTTTTTTTCTTGAACTTTTGTGATGGTATAAGCATGTTTATGCATGAGAGAAACAATATTGACAACAGAAGCCGCCGCAGGAATTGCCTATGCTTGATACGAAACGAGCACTTCCGGAAAAGTCGCACAGTGGGAATACCAGGGGTCCTTATGGTTACTCCATATTTTTTTGTTTTTTCTTTCTGGAGAGTTACTTAACGAGCCATAGGTTTGTTACTGAGCGCCACTGCCCGCAATATGCAACTATGACGTCTACATATCCTTAATCCGTCGCATCATTTTGCTTCGTATGTTCGCGGGCTCAATTTCTAGCCCTGCATAGTCCAATTCTAGGCCAAGTCAGTAGTCAAGTAAGTGGAGCTTGGCTTCGCTGGGGAGATATTTGTGCCGAATGGATTACGCGTTGAAAGCGTTGTAGGTTGAGTACAACGCATACATACCCCTAACTCTGCGAATGAAAGTCATCATGAGGTTGCTGATTTAAGGGGAAAAAACTTGGTCCCTGTTGAACCAATGCTGTACCTTATCCTTATTCTTGCTCCGTCACAAGCTTCCTCTGAGATTCATCTATAGGTAGTGTCCACCTAGTTGTACCGTGTCACAACTCTTTTCAATAGCCTCTGTCTATCTTTCTATTTTTTTTTTATTTTTTTCACCGGAGTCAAATTCTGCTCCGTGGAGTCGCAGTCCACTCGCTGTTTCTCTCACCTTCTCTCGCACGTACGTTATCCGCGAAGATTTTTGACCGTGTGCACTTCGCAGTTGCCCCCACCGGCACCCCCATCCACGACGACAGTATTAAATTTCAGTCCGATCAGACGTCACGGGAATTCAGAATGCGACTGTTCGTCATTGTCGTTGGACTGCTTCTCGCCTTCACGGACACAGCCCCTGTGCCAGAGGTTTGTGAACTGAACATTGTGATAAAGTTAGCTCATCTCCGATCCTTTTCCCAGAAAATGCTGTAATAAAGGCAAATTATTAGTTGTTTGTTATGAGCATTCAAATTCTGCCGCTGAGGGTTTTCCTCTTTTTATTTGGAGGTGTGCAGTAATATGTAGAGCAGGACGTGGTGTTCAGCTCGCGTTATCTGCCACATCTTGGACGCGCTAGTTCCGAATGGCTTTTGTTCCTACTGCAGAAAGGGTAGGAATACACTTTCTGAAGCTCTACTTTGAACTCCGTAGACGTGTTTCACGAATTTATGCTAACGACTAGGAAATCAGGGAGACGACCAAGAGAATCGTAAGTTGCCGCTTCGTCGCGCGCGGCAATGGGCGCGACGTTCCCTTAATTTGCACTACCTTTCGATTGGAGCATCGGATTTCATGTAGACAAGGACATGGTAGACAATTATGTCTATTTTCGGCCATGAATTGTCTATTCTCAATTACCACCACCAAAAATCGTCGTCACTGGTAAATTGTACTATCTCGATCACTGCTCCCTCTACTTTGCACTGATCTAAATGAAGAAACAACTCGAGCCACTTGTTCAACGCTATCGTCAAGTGGCAACATGCCAGCACAGACAGATCAATTCCACTCCACTTCTAAATGAAGTTGTGGTTCCATCGGGTATTTTTAGATGGGTTGCTTTCCAGCCAAAGAGCAGTCGGGGGTCTTCTGTCGTGAGGAATAATTTTTGCTGGGTACGAGTCCCCCGAAGTTTTTTTTTCTGCACTTCTTCCCTCCCCTATAGGAAACGATCGGTCATCTTACCACACTCTCATAAGAATTTGTCTTCGAGTGGGGAGGGTGCAGCAGAGTATATACACTCCTTATCCCTGAGCCAGAGTAGGCGTGGCATTTGAACATGGCACGGAATTGGTTACTCGTGGAATATTTCCAGTCTGGGACAACTGTCATCTTGTTCTGTGTTGGACAGAGACACGACAACAATTTCAAGATGAAAATATCTCACCAGAAGCATAGACACCTTCAGGTTAAGTTGAGGCATGGCCACGCCTACCCGATCTCACGGATTTCGCGTATACCTGGAAGGATCCTATCTTGAAAGGCTGCAACCGATTTTACCAGATATACACTCCTTATGCCTGAGCCAGAGTAGGCGTGGCATTTGAACATGGCACGGAACTGGTTACTCGTGGAATATTCCAATCTGGGACAACTGTCATCTTGTTCTGTGTTGGACAGAGACACGACAACAGTTGTGTCAAGATGGAAATATTCCACCAGAAGCATAGACACTTTCAGGTTAAGTTGAAGAATGCAGGGATTTCGAGTATACTTCCGAGCCACTAGAGAAATTTTCTCGGTTGCTGACTTTTCACGAGTTTTCAAGTCTCGTATGCTTTACATAGCCCGTCAGTTGTCGGTCGCTTGATCCTGCAACACAACTGATTAATAGCTGACGCCCCCACCCCCTTCCCTATCCTCGAAGGCAGTTTTTGGAGAAAAACTCGAAAAGATTTTCGAAACTGGGAAATGTTGTGGGAACTTGAGAAAAAAAATGTCTGAAAGGTGACAAAATGGAAA
>MU914548.1:1506-13566 GCA_036418165.1 Cooperia oncophora
TGGAGCCAAGTCTTTCTCCCACTGGAGTCGCTATGTACATTCGTTTGAGGGACTTGCAGAGGATCATTCTGACGCCAGATTGGATTGACGTCAAGAATAAGTGTCAGAATCGTGATCAGGACCATCGATTACCCCTATAGGCAAACTTTCAGCCAAAAAATTTTTTTTTTTGACTTTTTTTGAGTCTGTGCATTGGGTTATGCTCAAGAGTCACTTTGTTGAAGTCGTACTTGGTTATCGAAACCCTCATTCAGTGGTACGGAAACAAAAAACTAGCAACAACCATAAACGCCATCGAAAAAAAGAACAAAATAGTCATCATTCCTCCAGGTGCATTTGAAAAAGTGAAGAAAATCGGATGAGTCTCTTCCTCTTGGTAGGGGAGGACGACATCTTCGTTGAGCGAGAAGTCGTGGGGGTCGACAAATGTCCAGGATGGTTTTTCACTTGTTCTGCGGCCACCCATGCCCATGCCAAGTATGAATGGACCTTATGAGCACCAAATCCGCGATGCGGCTGCCCGGCGGCCCACCACGTCATCGCTACGTCATCGCAGCTCCAAAGTTGTGGGTCTCCGGTCATCACCGACGACCAAATGGTCGGTCTATCACAACTCAAAAAAAGTCAAAAAAATTTTTTTGGCCGAAAGTTTGCCTATAGGGGTAATCGATGGTCCTGATCACGATTCTGACACTTATTCTTGACATCAACCCAATCTGGCGTCAGAATGGCCCTGCAAGTCCCTCAAACGAATGTACATAGCGACTCCAGTGGGATCGAGAAAACTTTGGCAATATAGCGGGACTACGTGCCACAAGTAGGACCCCATTGGCGACTACTTTTCTCATCGATACCAGTACCTTTATAAGGACCCTATAGGCAGCAACTGGCCGAAGTTGCGAGTGATTTAGAGCCCATTCAGGCTCAAAAACAGTCGGTTTCCATGGACTTCTTTTTCACTCCATTTTTGGCATTCCCAGAGGCGTTCAGGAAAAATGAACACCTGTTTGGTACTCCATGCACGTAACCCCACATGACTTGCCAAAAAACCGTTTTCGAAAAGTGCTCCACGTCCTGAACGACCTCCCTAGTAAGAGAAGACCCGCCGCTCGCGGAAGACGAGGCCTAGAGTGAGCCTAGCTCCGTCTTGGGCAGCAAGTATCTTATCGAACCCAAAGGGGGCGGTTAAACCGGTCCCCGGTGGGCGGTACAAGGTCCCGCCCCCAGGACGGACTGCATGAGTCGATCGATTGCAGAACGCAGCACCAACGGTGCTAGATATCATGACCCAGGGTCATGACAGGTGCTAAGATATCATGACCGAGGGTCATGACAGTGGTCATCGGCTGGTGCGCGATCCACTATAACTTTTTGTCACCAGACCAAACCATCACAGCAGAGTCCTACTATAAAGAAATCGACGAAATGTACCGAAAACTGCGTCAGCTGCAGCCAGCATTCGTTAACAGAGCAGAGCGGTACGGTTATTTTTTGCATGACAACGCCTCTCCACACTTTTCACAATCATTATCCATAATTGAACGAATTGTGGGGTGAAGTGTTTCCCCCTACACACTCTACCCGCGTCATATTTCTCAGACCTTCAACAGACCAACTGATCTCACCTTTTTCAAAACATTTTCAGAAACTTTGATCCTTGCTGCGAAAAATGTGTTCATGTCAATCGTCAATCAGGACAGGCAAAAAAGCCTTCGTGGATTCTCGACCACCCAGTTTTTTCTTTGATGGGATTTATCGACTGGTGTCACATTGGCAAAAGTGTGCTGATTCGAACGGTGCTTATTTCGATTAAATCCGATGAGTATTAAGAAAGTTATGATCGTTTAAAGTGAAACACTCAAAACGCTGAGAACTTTCCGGACAACCTAATAGCTGAACGAGTACCGTCAGGTGTTGGTTGGAATGAGACCATGGAAATTAGGATTCCATAAATTTTTGAAACATTAGCTATAGTACTCGATGAGCTAAATACAGCGATACACATGCGTGAGATTGTGGCGTACTTCTTTTAGGCAAGTTGAATAAGTAATAAATAAATAATTATAGGGCTCTCTATAAGTAAAATGAGCACATACTATGTTATAACAAAAGGAAACTGAAAAACGGGATGGCTTTTTAGTTTTTTTTTTTTCAAAAGGGCTGGTATTGTACATAAGATGTAGTCGAGTGGTCTAAATTTTTTTTTCACAAATCACTTACTAGACGCTGGTTCGCGTTGACAAAGTGATCTAGACAGTGGCCGACGTTGGCTACGGCAGACAGTGAGGTGTTAGTACTAACAAATGCTCTGTTACTGTCAAAGTTACAATTTCACCGAAGAAGAAACTAAAGAGCACGACAAAACTGCTCTGCAAAGTGCGTAGCTTCCCAGCGCTTTCATCGCAGTGTACGACTAAGCATGTCACTCTTGAACTCGCACAGCTTCTGTGCAAAGAGTAGAATAGTACCAACTTCATACTCTCAGCGTAGTGGGTTAGTACATCAAATCAACGAGTTCATGGAAGTATTCTCTGCTGTAAGCTGACACAAATTTTTGAATGTGGTTCCTGAATGATACTCGTATAGGCAGCACTCAACCAAACAACGTAAACACATCAAAAACGTTCGTGCCGTTATAGCATTACTAATTGTTAGGCATAGCGGTCGCCCGTGCTAGTATCATAATTCATAATATTATAAGCCATTTGGAGGAGCCTATTGTCATCAGTGCAGTTCTGGATCCTCCATCATATCTAGCTCTAAACCCTCTATCAGGCCACTGCAAAGGTCTTCCACTTTCAGCTCTTGAGTTTGCGCACCAGCTACAGAATCTTGCACTTCTGCAAGTTGTTCGAAAGGAAGTGGAATCTTCACAGGATCCAGTTTTTGCTGCTGTTCTGCAGCGTCTCCATTCTCTGGTCCAGGACCACACAAAGTGCACCCTGGCCATTCTTGCTTCACAAGCGCTTTGATCACCGCGGTAAACTGGCGAGCCAGCAACATTCACTTGATTTGTATCCTTCTCGCAAACGGTCTTCCACCATCTCACTCAGCAACTCGCAGATTGCTGAAGTGGAGCGTGGACAGCATGGGGTACAACTTATATTAGGTTGTCCGGAAAGTTCTGCACGTTTCGAGTGTTTCACTTTAAACGATCATAACTTTCTTAACACTCATCGGATTTAATCCAAATAAGCACCATTCGAATCAGCACACTTTTGCCAATGTGACAGCAGTCGAGAAATCCCATCAAAGAAAAAAACTGGGTGGTCGAGAATCTACGAAATCCACGAAGGCTTTTGCCTGGTCCTGATTGATGAAGTATTTTCCAGCAAGGAAGTTCTGAAAATGTTTGAAAAGGTGATAGTCGGTTGGTGAAAGGTCTGGAGAATATGGCGGGTGAGGTAGAACTTCAACCCCCAATTCGTTCAATTTATGGATAGTGATTTGTGAAACGTGTGGGCGGGCGTTGTCATGCAAAAGAATCGGACCCTTTGTTGACAAGTTCTGGCTGCAGCTGAAAGCAAAAGCAGTGAAGAAGAAACCGCGAGACGTGCCAATTTCTGCCGGTCACGACGAATTGTGGAGCACCACATTATCAGTTTTTTTCACCTTCCAAATGCGTTTCAGACCATTAGTAACAGTGGATTTGCCAACGCCTAGGTTTTCTGCAATCTCTCTAACTGTTTGGAATGGGTCAGCTTCAAATGCAATTATAAATCCCTAGCGTCAGATATTGCTTTAGGTCGACCGCTATGAGGTTCACCTTCAAGGCTGAAATCTCCAGAACGAAATTTGTTGAACCATTGCCGCACAGTGCTTTCTCTAGCACTATTGGGCCCCCACACCTGGTTAATTTGTTGAGCTGTTTCGATTGCGGATTGCCCCAATTTTATAGTCGAAGAAAAAATCGTCCGAAGTGCTCTTTTCACATGCTTGAAAAAATCTTAAAAAAAGGGGTTCATCAAGCAATGGTGAAACGGCAGTTATAACATCAGATAGCGCAAAGAATTCTCTTCAGGATGTACTACTGAGACGCAAGGGAGAGTGAGTTTTTAATCAGCAATGAATGTACAAAAAATAGTAACACAAAACGTGCAGAACTTTCCGGACAACCTAATACATCTCCAAAAGGCTGACAGAAGCAAAATAACTGTGTGAAACCGTGTCACAGCACACTGATAACTTACTGACCACTGACTTACTGAAAACTATTATTACTTAAATTTCGACAGTAAAGGCGATCAAGGGCATTTTTCGTCTCATATAGTGAGGTCCCTCCTGTGACCTTTCTTACTCCAGATCTTCTCGGAACCGCGCTTTCAAGATCGCACCAAAAAAGTGCTAAAAACTTTAATTTAGGCTGGTAAGGACGTCGAGAATTCAACGTAGCATGAAGACCGATGTGAGGCAGCCGGTGTGCACGCCCTAAAATTAATCGACAATAAAGGATTGAATGAACTGCAATGGATAGAAAGTATGACGACTTCTTCCCACTGATGCACGCCCTTAAAATGTATCAGATGGCCGTTTAACCGATGCTTGATGTCTTTCCCCGAGGAGCCTCTCTCGACACAATTCCAAAGATGGGTCTTGACATTTTCAATCCATCTGGCAATAACGTCGCGCACTGAGCGCCGAAACTCCTGAGAGGACGTCTAATCCTTGTAGTTATTGAGATTACAGCCATCACTAGAAATGCACTTTTCGGAACGCGTTTTCTAACCACTTCACGAGATGCCAGCCGAAGTAATAATTTTTAGCAATAGCATATACACGTTCTGTTTCGTTCCGTACGCATCCAAAGCTTGGGCTTCTGTCCGTCGTGAGGGATGACATTTCTAACCATTGCATAATCAACCAATGCACGGCTCTTCTCAATCCTTCTACCTCCACTCTTGGGCCATGCTTGTCTGCAGAAAGAGTAAGTTATAACGAAATGAGGTCAGTACCAGAACTTTGAAAAAAAATGATCGCACTGTAACTGATCCAACACTTCGGAATGTATCATCAATTTCGTACACTGTTATCCGATAACAACTTTCCTACCTCTGCGACAGCCTCTACTCTCATACGACCCGTCTGCAGCCATGTGCAAACCGGAACCACGCTTCTGTAAGTTCTAATATGTACGTTTTTTTATTTGTTCAATTTTTATGCATAGAAATCACGAATATTCTTTCCTAGTATTCCACAAGACAGCCTACTAATGCCACATGTATTTCGCTCACACCATTGCAGTTCCTATTAAAATATACATTTTGGCTTACAAATATATCCCTCTAAGCAAAAAAGGTTTGCACCAATGATGTGTTCTGACAAACCACGTCTCTAGTTCCTGTTGTTATCTATATCTAGTTTCACGACGGCGGACATTCTCTTTGAATGACTCCTCTTTGGATGAGGAACTGCTCTTTCTTGTCCATTAAAGCGTTGCGTTGAGAAATTGCGGACGAGCAGTTTAGGGTTTGTTTCATCCACTTCCACAATGTCCTGGGAATGTACCTTTGAATGGGGTTCTTGAAGGGGTTCTTGCACTAGAAAAGTGTATCTGTGGACAGAGACTGTTGCGTCTGAATTCCCTCAAACGTTCTACTTGTATTCAAGTCCTCCGATGTTCATGACACCATCCGATTTTCACTCTTCTCCACAGAAACAAGCTCGATATCCATGACAGTTGCTTTTGCTCCTTCTAGCTCTTCTTTGGCTTCTCTCATCAATCCTGAAAGCTCCTGCTTCTTCGTTATTTTAGAGATAGATCAATTAATAATGCACTATAGATTATATCTCATTACGCTTTTACAGCTGAATACACGCAGAGAGCTCTTCCTTTTAATAGACCCCAGAAGACTGCTTGTTTTGATTTCTTTGAAATTGGGATAGAAGCAAACCACATGATTGGCTATTACTCTGAAACTGGCCTGAACAAAACTACGTTAGCACCGTAGACCCAACTTGTAAATGATTCTATGCTTACATAATATCCAGCCGGTTCAGCTCAAAGCAGGCAAGAATATCCTCAGTGACACAAGAAGATACGGTGGATAGATCACTAATAACAAATTCACATATAATGGTCACTGCATTGTCTGTACAGGAAGCCTGATATCAAAGTTTCTGTGCTAATACAAACTGTAGCTTCGAAGCCTGCTTACGACTAATGGCTTCATCATAATGACTTTTGCAGGTGCGCTCATGTAAAAGCACTTGCAAAATCATTGACACACAACAATATAAACATTGTATTTTCAGCCTTTGTACGACTTTTTTTCTTCTTGGCAAACACCGCAAAAATGACAGCCAGGCATGTTTTCTACGCGAAAGGTAGTTTCCATACAGTATGAAGATCCATGGCATATGGCCCGTAAACTGGATCACGACAAAGACCCGTCCCCTTAAAGTAATCTGGCAGTCCCGTTCGTGGTCTCAGCCCAGGTCGCGTTGACTGCGAGTTCCCCCTGTTACCAACCCATCAAGCGTCGAGAATACTAAACAAAACGTTCGTTAACCCAACAAACTGTGGAAGATAAGTACGCCACTGCTTGGATTTCTCTATAATGAACACGACCAGGTCAGTGAAATGAGAACCACAGTCGTTTTCACTTAAGAGAAATGAGAAATGCAATCTCAAAAGCGGGAAAAATGAATATTTTCAGTCAGGTGAGAGTTATCGAATATTCCTGCTATGGAAAAGAGAGAAAAATCAAATGCCACAGTGCATGTATAATCTCAAAGTGGGTCAGCTTAGAATCCAAATGGGTGAAATTATGTTCAAAATGATGTCATCACGAATAAATTCGTTCATACAGAGATATGGATCTTACCCGTTTGAATGGCTTTTTTGGCACACCCAGGGCTGCCTGACAGCGAAGACTCTCACTTTCCCTTGACGTTTTTGTTTCTTTCCCCAATCTGAAATGATGGAAGGAAGTACTCAACCATGCCAAGAAACCAGGTTAAAGAGTTAAAGGTCGATATATCTCACCAGAACACTCATCAAAGCATACAAAGTCACTGTCTCAGATACGTATCGAGTTTCGACGGTGTTGCTTGTTGAAGAGGAAAAAAATAGACAGAGCTTCGCTGTCGTCAAAACTTTTTTCGGGATGCGGCAGGCATTCCGCTCTGATTCAGACCGTAGTGGTGAGCATTAGCAGTCTCTTACCTATGTTGTTTCTCTTCTGCAGACTATTGAGGTAGCTGGAGTAGAGACATGAATGCCGAAGCTAAGCTCTTACACCTGTAGAGTCCCGTAACGCAACGTAACGCTTCAAAGCAGTATACGCTGTGTAAAGCAATAAACGATGATTCGGTCTTCACTTTCTTCAACTTCTAAACAACGCGCATTCCAACAACTGTTGTGATATTTGTAGTTAATACCGGTCAACAAAAGAATTCAAGCGAAGGGAGTAAGGTTTAAGTAGAGAAAGAGAAATAGATATGGGTTGGAAATTTACCCTCCTTTGCACCAAGCATCATACTAAACTAGCGCGCAAGAAACTCTTACAGTTAAACAAGTATTAGCGCACTGGCTAAATGTTTTTAACACGTCGACGACAATCGCGTTTGGCGGGAAAACGAAGCGTGGGACAGTGACGTTTCTTCGCATGCGTCTGCTATGAGCCAGCGCTGGCCCGTTGATCCTCATGGACCTTTTTTTGTCGTCCTTGCAAATTTCGCAAAATGACCAAGCAATCTTGTATAGACTGCTATTCCTACCATCCTTAACCACGTAAGGCACCAGCTCAAGCTCCGCCCCACCACAAAGCCCATTCAGAATGATCGTGATTTTTCAATTTTCGTACTACAACTTCCGTTACGCGTTTTTTTTGCTTTTTTTACTCCTTCACATTCATAAGTAATTTTTAGACCTCTACGCAATCTACTTTTTCAAGATGGGCGTTATTTAGAGCTCCGCTAAGGTCGAGGGGTGTGTAGCAACAGAATCGTCCGGGCAGCTGGTGGGCGTGGCCTGCGACATACTTGCGGCGAGAAGACGAAGCGTGCTTCTGGCGGTTTGAATAGGGTTATTGAAGGGAAGGTAAATATTGATATCACCCAGGATCGAGTCTTGTCAAGACTCGATCCTGTTTATTTATGTGGTTAAGTTTCCAGTAGAGTATGAAAAAGTTCAATAGAGCACGAAATTCATTGGGGTCTTTAACATTGCTGGTTTGTCATCTTTTACAGCAGCTCACAGAAAAACTTGGCCATCCGTCTATTATACTTGACGCTGCGCAAATCATGTGAACCACATAAACATAGGGAGAATCACGGCCTTATCTGATTTCTTTTGTATCTGTTTATTTCCTGAAGTTGCGTTTATGGAACCGCCAAACAATTGTGTGTTACTATCAAGAAAAACATCAGATTTTCAATCATTGATGAAACCTGCTAAATGTTGCGGATGTACGCTGTAGTAAATCATTTGCTCCAGTCGCAAAGCTATCGGCTAGCAAATGCACAAGTGAGCTGCTGAGTCATTCGCCGCGCGACGCGCCGCGTGCCGCGGGCGCGAGCGACTCTGTTGCACGTCCCCCAAGGACGAGCGTGGGAGTGTGGGGCTTCTTCTCCTGCCCACCAACGCGAGATCTGCTTCTTTCAGTATTCGAGCTTGGCTGAACCTAAGAAAGCCTCTATAAAGCAGTACAGTTGGCGCAACTGTAGAAAAAGCCTCCGGATCTTCAGATATGGGGCCAAGATGAATTTTCGCATTGCAAACAGATGCAGTTATCTTGACCCGGTGGTTCACTGGTGCCCTGCTTCTCGTTGCCCTTTTCAACAACGACTTCCACCTCTCTGTCCGCTTCTTTCTGTCTGCGAAAGAAGATTGTGATGTCGCTGAAGTTACTGGCAGGGAGCTGTGTTGGTTCTTATCTAAGCAGCATGCTCTGCAGAGATTCCTGGCCTTCGTGATAGGTATCTCCCTAGTTCTTTCCGCTCCCCACCATTCCACAAACTTTCTACAATATGAGTACGTTTTGTATATAGCATTAGCGCGATGGCTGTTGAGAACATCTACACGTGTAGTCTGAATATTAAGAAAGGTTGGGTGGGTTTCGACTCTGAGACCAAACAGACCACTGGACAACGTGAAAACGATGTTGTTCATCGCTTTCGCGAGAGGACGTGTTGAAATCGTCCTAGCGAGATGTTGTACAGTCAACAATATCTGGAGTGACGAAAGTGTTCAGAAGAACAATATCGTCCGAAGTTGCTCTTTTGACATGCTTGAAAACTCTTAAAAAAGGGGGTCAATCAAGCAATGGTGAAACGGCAATTATACCATCAGATAGCGCAAAAATTCTCTTCAGGATGTACTACTGAGACGCAAGGGAGAATGAGTTTTTAATCAGCAATGAATGTACAAAAAATAGTAACACAAAACGCTGAGAACTTTCCGGACAACCTAATAGATGCATTCCTGGATATCCGAATACGCCCGCTTGAAACAGTACGGGTTTTTGAGCAACTCGGAGCACTCTTCAAAAAATCCCCAACGCGATTATCTCATGAATCCCGAAAACTTCAGAAACAATTCAAATGGTTTTTGGAAAGAGGAAATCTTCTGATATTCGACACTGGTTTTGGATTTGCAAACAGTCAAGTTTTTAGAAAATTATCTCGTTCAAACCAGGACAGTTTGCATCCGATTTCAACTCCAACTGATCTCCAACGCTGAATTTCTCTCTAAATTTGGCAACCTTTATAAACATTTCAGTATTTTCGAGAAGATCAAATCATTTTTTCATGATTGCGTTTTCCTCTTTCCCAACAGGTCTGCCTTCAAAGAAGTTATAACCCTTCGAAGGCAAGTTTCTTTACGTAAGGGGGTCTAGGAAAATGCACCCCCAGCGCAATCAAATCGCGGACTGGCAATCATGCCATTATGTATCCAAATGGCATAATTGCCAGATCCTCCCGCGCGCGAACTTGAAAACAACGGCCTGTAGGCTGGAGCAGAGCAGTGTAGATCCTGTGCAGTGCAGTGTAGATCCACAAAGTCATTCTCTCTACCAGAAGTTTTCGGAATGAATTGAGGATCCTAACTCGCTCAGTTAACAAGGAAATAGTGGGTAATCTTTATGAGTTTTGTAATTTCCGCCTGTTTCAAGTGGGAGCCTTATGGTTCATTCACATCCTTTAAGTAAACACCCGCTATCAGACACAGTTCATCTAATCTAAATTTCTCGTATAATAGAGGGGAGCGAATCCTTTCGTGGTGATCCTAGGTGTCGTGACTGCGAACTCGTTTGTCCGAAATTGACCTAGTCACACACAGAAATTCTTCGCCGGGTGATCTCCAGTGCCAAGACCGGTGGCTTCTGAAAGTCGAGGGGGCAATTTTTACTTGCACTGATTTTTGCGCATGTAGAGCGTGTTCGAAGAAACACTCGGCAAATGAAAAGGCGAAAAAACAGCAAATCTTAGAGGGAGGGGTCGTATCGATCCACCTTTGGAGAGGGGGAGGGGACAAAAACCACTAACCAATGATGTGCCCTGAATAGAACTGCTTATAAAGATAAAAGCAGCACTGGTGTGAGTAGTCTGCGAATGTGAAGGGTTGGTTTTAGCTCGTGAGTGTTTGACTGACACTTTTTGCTAGTGTGAAGAGGGAAAACTCAGTAATATAAGGTACGTTTGGAACGGTATATAGGATTTCATTTCAGTTCCTTCTGGGATAGTTTTAAGGTCGTGAAAATTCGAATCGGATGTGACTGTTGTCAGTTAGTCTTGGACGACCTGAATTTCCTCATGCCTCCTGACAAGGCTGTAGTCATAGGGAAAGTTTACTCGTGGGCTTCAGAAAGCAACTGTACATGAAAACACCGGATTATCAAAATGCTACAACTATACATGACCCGTCTATTAAGTGACGTTATGACATGAATCATGGCCGATCGGAGACAGCAAGAAATTACGACTTGGCCTCGTTGAGATTCTTCGCCAAACTGCTCGAACGTGACATGCTAGTCGTAGACAGTTTCTTTCGCACTGATGCTCCATCTCGAGCTGATAGCGAGGACATAGACGTTTCACGTGAGAGCTGGAATCATTCCTTTTTATTTATGATTAAGACATTATTGCCAATTTTGGAGGGGCCCACCCGTGTATAGGCCCACGTTGGTATCAAAAGAGAAAGTTTTTTGTACCCTTCACTTTCGAGTTTTTTTGTTTGTTATTGTGAACGATCTGTGTCCAACACTAGGCGTTTGAAAGTCAAATGAAAAATTAAGATGCAGAAGGAAAAGAGAATCTATTGCTTCTTCCTCCCACTACACTACCCAATCACAGTCGCGCGGGTCATTGACTCGTGCGGCTGTGATTGGTAAAAACAGCAGCGGGCAACACGCGACAACGATGTGTGCGACTTTGCAAAATGCGCTTTACCTTTAGAAAAAAGGGTTATGTACTGTAATATAGTTAAAATGGTCCTGTCTCCGGCTACTTCCCCCTACTGAGGTGGTTCTATAATGAAAACCTTCACCGGGATAAAAGACTGTTATCGAGTTGTTCAAACAATAGCTCGAAATCGGAAGTCCATCTTAAAATGAATTCATTTCAAAAAAAACCGATGAATAACAGAACAATATAATATCGGATCAAGAGAGCGATCTTCAAAATGACCTACTTCAACAAGCGAGTTTTGGAAAACTTCAGTGGTATCACCACGTTTTTATATGGGGATGTTCAGTGTTCGAGACCAAAGTACACTCCCTCTTTAAACCCTATTTCTTGCCATAAGTAAGGTGAATGGGTCCGCGTAGAAGCGTGTCACCTTTCCCGCCTAAAAGTGTAGGGGAACAGTCTGGGGTGATCATACCCCGGTGCCATTTCTGGAACGGCAATCCATCGGCATGGCCAAACACGCTCTTTGTCTGCGCTCTCTCACATCTGGTTGTTCTCTACCGCTGATGCGTGTTTCGGTGGGGGATCTTGGTATAAACGCAAGTGCTGCACAATGAGCATAGCGCGAGCAAAGTATGGAAACAGCACGCGGGACCACTATGCTTCAGCCCCTTCACGTGCACTTCTTGAGCAGAGCAAGTGGCACGCTTC
>MU914551.1:9590-21449 GCA_036418165.1 Cooperia oncophora
TGGCAATGCTGCAGCTGCAACGATGCCAGGGTACAGCATCCTTGTACCCCCCCCCCCGCTCGACAACTTTTTCGCCGACTATATACTCATCGCTTGTCGTCGGCGAGAAAAAGCCGTGGAGGTGGAGGGGGTCGTAACCTGGACCCTCTTCGAGGGGGGGGGGGTCGTACTCACACCGACATTTCGCACATCCCCATGCTGTACCCTGTCCACAAGGCCTCAGATTTCGCTTTAGTTCATCCACAATGCCTTAGCTTTTGTTGAGTTGAGGTCGGGTACATGGCACACTCCGTAAGGGGTGGCCATTTCGTCTTTCCATATCTATCTTTCACACTGAAAGTTGGCTGACGGCTTTAAATGTGACCTTTCATAGTGATATAAACATATTCTTATGCAAGATGGAGGCTCTATAATGCACCACATAAATTATTTACTATAAAAGCAGCCACGGCTCTTTTTCAATGTAACAAATAGTCCTGGGAATAATCTCCAAATAAGCCTACAAAAAACGAACGAGTCTGTGCTGCTGAAATTTCTAGCTGTTGCATCCCTATTGAAAACCACTTATTTTCTCCTTCTTTCTGATGCTTCTCCGCAATAAGCAGCCATATTTATGAAATATGTTTTGTTTTTCCGTTGCTAAGCTCCTATCCTAGCAACATAACATTCTGGCAGGATAATAATCCCCGAGAGAAATACTTGAAAACTCACCTTTTCAAGCCAAACATTCTATTAAATTTTTTCTTATAGAAGCCTCAAGGCTTCCGGCGGGCTTTGACCACTCCCCTGCTATAATTCTGCTCCCACTGCGAATCCTAGCGCTTTTTTGAGTGCTATAACCCGAAATGCACGTCAGGGCTTTGTATCCTCGCATATTACTGCGGTAACAAATGATCGAACCCCTATGGGAGGAAGGGTTGGTTGGCCCGGAGAGAAGCCAGCCCGGTACTTGACCACCTGACCGCGCTTGTGATGAGTATAGCTGAGCATACTTGAGAGAGCTACTTGTAACTGCGCCTTGTTAGCTTTCTGAGCATATTAAGCCAAAGGAGATATTGTCTACTGTCACGTCAGTTCTTCCTTGCCTTAGTTAGGAGTGGACCTACAGTCCCACCAGGACCCAGGAAAGCCCCCCGCTTGCCTACTTGTTGGGTGTCCATTTCATGCGTGGATTCAACACAGGTACCCCCCCCTCCGCCAGATTATTCTATAACCTGAGCATTACTACACTCGGAATCTCTGAGATGTGGTGGGCGTGGCTGCGTACTACAGCTAAACGTGGGGCTGCGCTTTCTGAGATATTTTCTTTTTGAAACAATTGTGGTCATCTCTTTGTTCACCAGTAAGAACAAGATGACAGCTGTTTCAAGTTGAAATATCTCACGAGTAACCGAACCCCTGCCTGTCCAAATTGCCACGCCTACACCGCGTCCCAGGACACAGGAGAAGTATGTGTCTGCTTATACGCAGCTATAGAATGGTACTCTATGATGGTATCTTCACTATATATTCTACCATAACGATAATACAGCAATCCTTACATTTCTATAAAGCAGAAACACTTTGTGTGTCGGTTTGTCGGTCTGTATGTAAGTATGTAAGGTACCTCGCGTCTCAAGCTATGTAAGTATTGTTTGTCCGTCCGCAAAATGCTTCACGGGTTCGAATTAGTGGAAGGAAGAACGACCGCTAAGCAAATCGGAAATCGATTGGTGCAGATGTATCAATCCAATGTTTTGATTGTGATAACAGCATATATAAGACAACCATTCGGTACACTCCGAGCCATTGCACGAGCTGCTGCCGTGGCAGCTGGACGTCGCCATGTGGCTGTGGGTGGGGGCAGGGTGGCGGTGGAGCCGAGGGCAGGGGGGGAGATGCCAAGGAGCCGCCCCTCCCCTCTGCTTCCTTCCCCTGCACGTGCTCAGCCCGACCTGAGCATGTGCAAGTGAAGGAAGCAGAGGGGAGGGGGTACGGTGAGGGGCCCCTCCCCTCTACTTTCTAGGGGGGGGGCGCCACGGTAGTGCACGCTTAGGTAGAATATAGCAGGGAGTAGGATACAACCTAACCAAAATGTGAGCTAATCCATATCAGAGCAGCAACTAGGTACAGTGTTTTGTTTCGACTTGATATAATCCCACCCTATCTAAGACAGTTATTTCGTACATTCCGGGCCATCGCACAAGCTGCTCGCGTGGCAGCTGGATGTGGGCTCGCCCGTGGGTTGATCCATCTATTACGATTCGGACCATTAACCGCAATATGGCAGCTTAAGTGGATGAAAAAAATTTTGTCGCCATCATGAAGTGCGCCCACCGAGCCATCTAAAGGGAAGGAGGAGAGCTCGGCGTTAGCCGGGCGATCCGACTGGTAATATAATAATTCTTTGTACAACAGTGCATGCACAAGAATCGCTGAGCTTGTGGCAAAAGTGTGCCCCAGGCGGGAGTCCGAACCCGCACTCACGCTTTCCGGGCGCTGAGGTGCGGATTTCGACTCGCCGCTGGGCACGCTTTTGCCACAACTCGCATTCTGTGGTAACGTTTTCGCAACGCGTCTTGCGGCGCGTAACAGACAGTTATCAAACAAAACCACTTCAAAAACAGTGCATGCACTTAACCATACTGTTCAATACATCTAGTTTTGTACAGTCCATATCCCTGAAATAAGATGAGCGTGTTCAGGGAAATGGGCCCAGGGCATAAAGCCGCTGATTCAGTCAGAGACGCAGTCAGCGTTTATATGAGAGAGCGCAGAAAGCGTAAGAGGATGTTGCTTGCTACACTTCTCTCCTCTTTTAACTTGAAGGGGATCTGCCCACATGTGCGGCATTCGAATTTAAGTACGTGGACACGCCCTCCCCATCTCCTGGTTAGGGAGCGCGGTTAGGTCACACCTGCAACACACGCCCTATTTATTTTTGTAAAATCGCGGCGTCCATTCGACCGTCATTGTACCGACAATTCCTCAAAGTAGGTCAACCAAGTGGGCATTTCTCAAAACTTGGGCATTCCACATAAGAAGGGCGCTTTAGCCTTCTATTTAGTAAGTGTACAGTTGAAAATTGTTGGACTACTATGGTTTCAGTCATAGTATCTCTCAGAAGCTCAGACACTCTCAGATGATTTGATTTATTTTTTTTCTAGCAAATTTAGTTCGTTTTGAGGAGTAATTTATGAGAAAACCCATTCCTAAGAAGACCATTACATCAAATGGACTTTCAGTTACATTCAGTTAGTTTCTAAAATATAGTGACCCCATTTATTTGAATGAAACCCGTTCCAGAATTTAATGGATCGCATCCAAAATCCTTATCTATGTGATGATCACATGAAGCAGTTGAAGGGATTAAAACGCCAGCGTCTCCAATTCTCCAATCATTCCTCAAGCGGCTAATGGTGATCCCATCATTAAACGGCTGCCATAAAGACTGAAATATTGCCACAAACATGCATGGATAGCAATGAATCGCGTCAAGACCACTAAAGATTCATTTTGTGATTGAAAAGGGCACTGGAATGAATGGAGAATGCTATCTTGGTCACTTCTATTGCGTCTTCTCGTCGTTTTGCTTTTTGCTTTCATGACTTCTTATAAAGTTTCCCGTTTCAGAGTCCATTTTGACTGCGATCGACGTGAAGCCACACTAATGCGGTGGCTCGCCGTAGTGTTCCTCGTCGAGGTTGCAATAGCTACATGTCCACCGCAATGCACATGTAAAGGTCGGTAATGTGATTGTAATAAGTTGTACTAGTAATAATAATATGTCTGTAACTTTCCCGGTCTTGACCAGTACACCACAGATTCCGATCGCAGTCTTCTAGTCAGGAGAGGGTCGCCCGAAGTCGTTCATTTACGCTAAGACAAATGTATTTTAAATCCATGACAGGCTAGAAAATGGTCCAGCAAGTGGCAAGAAAAAACTAGCGGGGGGGAGAGAAAGCTAATGGTTGCTGGTCTCTCCGAAACAGATCCTCGACTTACAGAGACAGGGTCAAATGTTGTAACGCTTCACTGTAGGCGAAGAGTGCGAGAAGATACACTTCTCATCTCTGAGACGGAGGAGGCGTGGCATTTGAACATGAATGGAATAGAATAGGTTGCCCGTGGGTGTTCCAGTTTGAAACACAGACTGTCATAGTTGTTTTGTGTTCGACAGGGACATGACCACAATTGAGTCAACATGAAATATTCACCAAAAGCACAGCCCGCCGAATTCCACTCGAAGTACGGCAGCCACGCCTACCAAATCTCAGGGATCTAGAGTGTAGAGCCAGCGAGCATGTGGCGGCAGTAAGCAACGCCCGCGCGGTTTGGGCGCCGAATCCTGGAACAGTTACAGTCCTCATCATTGCGGACCGGTGGGGCGTGTCAGCCAGTATGAGTGTGCACACTGTTGAAGCCGTTCTCAGCCTTTTTTGTTGAAACGCGTATGCGACAAAAAGTGGTAGAAAACGAGTAATACGAAGGATATAATACAGTAATGTCACTTGCCCGATTCAACAAATGATGGCATGAAGCGACTTTGGGCAGCGCGCACAAACGCAGCCGCACTGACACACCCCACCGGTCCGCAATGATGAGGACTGTACCTTGGCCCGCGCTTTGTACGGCTGCTAGGAGGAGGTCATATCCAGCCCAGTTCCAGCTTTTTCGATTTTTTTTCCAAAATAATTTGGAGGTAGACCTCAATTCGATTGATTTTTGGTCCCTACGGCTGTTCGCGGGTGTAGCTACCGGTAACGAAAATTGTGCCTCATACCAATTATTTCAATCGATGTCCTTTAGTGAAATGGTGGGATCACCAAAGTTGCGATCCCTTCGAATCTTTCACGAATGAGATTTTGAACTCTGCGGCAGGAGCAGGTTCACTTAGTAATTTTTCTTCTAACAAAAGCAATATACTCACTTGCCCAGAAACAATGAGCGGATAATATTTGTGTTTGTATTATGAAAAAGCCTGCAGTGAACCCGACTGTTTTTTTCTTTTTGGGGCCATATAGCATGCGCAAGTTTTACTCTATGTAACATCCTTGACGCTGTTCCGAGCTGCGGAATTCATAAAGCCTCGCATGCATGAAGGGAATAGTGATTGAAATGATTATGCCATGAGGAGACATTCATTAGACATGAAAGCCGATGTTTAGCCGAATCACGAAAAGAATACTCTCATAGGAGGACGAGTTGGAGTGGGCACAAACAGTGGCGCCCCTTTATAGTCGAAAATATAAACAAAGCTTAAGGCAGACCTTGGCGATTGCATCATGTGGGTAGTGGTGTTCATAAAGACCTTTTACTTGCTAGAGGACTCTTCTAAGGGAAAGATAAGCAAGGAAATTTGAAACACTCGTCAAGGATATGCGATAACTGGCTGCTGTTTAACGAAAGCAGTTCGAGTGCTTCGAAGTACCCAAGATGCTGAGTTTATGGGCAAAAGTCGAACCTCAGGCGGGAGTCGAACCCACAACTTACGCTTCCCGGGCGAGTACGTATCCGTCACGCCACCAGAGCCGCTTTTACTCTCTCATCTCAGCGGCTTTATAGCCGTAGCCTATCAGCGCTTACACTTTTGACCATGCTGAGCCGGTCTGCCGTCGTTGATTATTAGCGAATGACCGCAGGTTGAGGCTTTTTTGCAAATTTTGTAAAAAATTTCCAAACGCCCCCTGGCCAAAGGTGGAGTGCTTATAGGCTACGGCATAAAATCCGTTGAGCTAAGAGGCTAAAAGCGGCTATTGTGGCGTAACGGATAGACACTTGCCCGGAAAGCGTGAGGTGCGGGTTCGACTCCCGCCTGTGGTGGTTTTTGGCTTTTGCCCATAACTCAGCATTCTTGTGTAAGAATATTGGCATCCTCTTCCCATGATTTGCCCGTTTCTGCCAGTCAAACGATATCCTGTCATCTCCGGCTCACTAATCTTTCTTCGCGTTATCCACTGTAATGCCATCAAATTATGAAGGAAGTGAAAATACTGTGCAAAATTGCACTTGTGACAGAAAACAGCCGCTTCACCGGCAACCAGGTGTCATAACTAGTCTGTGGACAACTTGAACTCAATCCCTTTGAAGCGTTGATCTTCTTTTTTACCTCTGCACTCTATCATCCGCATGACACTCTGCGGCCCTTGTGACTTCGCACCACTTTCAGCTTTCGACGATTATGAAGTATCTAAACCCCCGTGG
Organism: Cooperia oncophora; assembly: GCA_036418165.1. NCBI lineage: Eukaryota > Metazoa > Nematoda > Chromadorea > Rhabditida > Trichostrongylidae > Cooperia > Cooperia oncophora. Next base: position 15,774 of record MU914551.1, read on the forward strand.
AGTCCGTGTTTTCTCAAAAAAGCCGGTTTTCTGGGCTTGGCATATGTTTCTTGCATCGTTTCGATGCTTTGGCAAGCCGTAATAATACCGATGCAGCGAAAGTTTAAGATGTCACTTACCGTGCGAACTGCCAGCTTGTTGAGGGTCGCTACGCTGCTCACCCTTTGTGCAGCCGAAGTAGTCAAGACTGCAGGGCTAGCTCTGTCAAGGGAGGACGCGTGCGACAAAATGCAAAAAGCGCGGGTACTGTCTTTGACTGAGAGTTCTTTCAAAGGCTAATTGGAAGGATTTTAGTGAAAAGTACGCAGATCTAGGGTAATGATGACTCAACAGATTGGTGATGAAGCACGTCTTCGTGTGTTTGGTCCAGCAGACGAGATATTGGTCATTGTTTTGCTCAATAAATGCCATTCAATGCATCGAAATAGTTTTTTGAGCTTTGCTGCTTGAGGTACTCCTTAAGAATACTCAATAGATATCTCGCACAGTCATGTTGTTGAGTATAGGCTACTTTCCTAGCGAGCTCGTAAAGACGTTTGCATTGTAACAGCAGAGAGGATGAGTCAGCCGACGGCGCGCGCTCACGCACGCTCCGTAATCTCTCTCGATGATCTTTCGCATCGTAGTGTCTCCAGGATAATTGGTTGCTGGAATTACTATAACTAGGCATTTGTAGCGCATGCGCCAATATCGCTATGTAATTCATCAGTGGTACTCAATTGAGCAAACAGGTAAACTGATAAACTGGTTAATAGAACTAGTAAATATCTGTACTAGGAAGAGGAGGAGGAAACAACTGATTACTCAAATGTAAATTATGCAGTGTGTAGGTAACAAGGCCATTCAAAGGCCCACAACTCCGCTTCCCGATTGGGCTCCGCCAACAAACGGACTAGCGAACCAGTTTCGCTCACGTGTCTGCTCTCTTGCTTTTGCGTCGAAAACGCATAGCAGGATGACCGTGTTGCCTCACAACTGTTGACAAATTGAGTGTCACTGGACAGAGCCAGTGCCAGTGCTCCAAGCCCAGCAGGCAAAGGGCCATATTCCTGTATGCTTTTGGTTTTGCGTTTTCGCTGCGAAGGCCCAAGGACGTCTACAGTCATGTTCGCGACACGCCAACACAGCTTACGTATGCTGCTGCTTAGGAATGGTTAAAAAATTTTAAACCGAGAATGTTGCAAGGTAATTCAAGTTTTCTATTATGAAACAGAGTTTTCAGGGGACTCAATGACATGTATCTCACTGAACGAAACTACTTTTTCCGCTCTCAGCGCTCATCTGGCCACTGCTGAATGGAGTGGACTGAAGACATTGGCGATTCATAGGACGCCATCCTTGTCCTTGGATCTGATGCCAACCCTCACATTTCTGGAGTGAGTATTATGCTCAGACAGGAACATCTATGAATTCTGAATGTGATGCTGTTTCTTTCAGGGTGCTCGACTTGAGTGACAACAGTCCCAACGATGGTGCATGGGCTGAGCACTCAAAATGTGTTCCCATCAGTTAGGAAACTAATAATCGAACGCAATAATTTTACGGTAGGCTTGCACAATGACGTTTTTTTGATCTCCACAGGTGATCTTGTGCGCCAAAAATTTGAATTCAGAAGATTGAACGAGGTTTTTTGGCACCGTTTCCACGATTAGAGGAGCTACATCTTGGTCACAATAGAATCTCCTACATAGGATATGATTCGCTCCGTATGCCCCAGATCAGAATTATTCGTCTGAATGACAACCTTATTCAGGTAAAATTTGTTAAACCAGTGTGAGACGTCACTCATGAATTTTTTTGCAGACTCTTGGAATGCATGCGTTCCGGTTCATTCCACAGCTGCACGATATTGATTTGAGTGGCAACAGAATTGAACGATTCATGGTAAGTTCTCATAGCTACCACACATTTGTAAATGAGAAAATTGGGCGAAAAACGAAGTACTGTTGAGATCTAAAACTGGTAGATTACCAAAAATCATGGGATAATCAGTTGGCGATCATCAACCAGTAGAAATCTAGCTGTGTAGAAGTACCACATCACAGTGAATTTCTTGGCGCCAGTAGATTTGAAGGGTGCGATTAAAGGATTCTTTGCGCAAAAATAGAATTATAAAGGAGACAAGGGTTTTTGCCGAACGTTGAAGGGGGAAGGAGCACCGGAGAGGACGCACCAATTTGAAGCAAGGTAATTCTTCTCGGAGGAGATTGAACCCGATTTTGCACAAGGACTCCTTCAAATGCTTCTTCCAAGATTATCAGTGATGTCAGTTACATCACTCTCGGGGCCCCCTTTGAAAAATTTTTAACTCACTATTAACTTTGATCTACGACTAGTGGCTGTGGGGGAGAAAGTGAAAAAAGCTTTGAGCAGAGAATGCACTGCGGTATTGCCAATTTTCCATAGACAAAAGGCCATTCCTGAATTATAAAGTTGAAATTTTACGAGTTTTTCAGATGAGCGATTTTTCGACAGCAACATCAATTCCGAAGTCTGAACGCCAGCGAATCAATTCGAGGGAGTCGAATGCGATTCGATCACCCCTATGCTAAACGTACGTTACTTCAGTTTACCAGCCTTCCTTACTTACTTTGTTCTTCTGTTTCTTTCCCAAACTTATACTCAGTTCCGTTCAGCAACCACAATTTGCTGTGTTTTCAGCTCGAAGTGCTCGATCTCAGCTCCAATAACCTCACGCAGGTCCCTGGCTTGGAATTACGCAGTATGGAAGGATTGAGGACGCTATTACTAGCCAAAAATCCCATTACAGTGATTGGTGAGGGGCAAGCAAGGCTCGATAGTCTTCAGGTAAATATTCGGTCGTAATAATAACAATGAGGAAAATATAATAATATGTAATAATTATAATAATAAAAAGTAATAATAAAAGAATAAGAATAAGAATAATAGACAAATGAACGGCAGCTTAAATGATGTCTCGCATTAATGAATCGTTGGTCTGCCAAGACACTAGAACACACGGGTGCGAGCATGCTCATATCAGTCTTTCGTGTGAGGCCTCTTCGTTGAGGCGCTGGTCACATGGGTCACGGCGGGCACGAATCCCGGAGATGTGGCGCAGCCGAAGTATTGGTAAGAAGTTTGTTAGTAATTACTATGCTCTTGTAAATGTGTTATGCTCATTCTGCAATAATAGTAGTGGGACGCAAAGGGAAGGTAATTTGTAGCGATTAGCCAAGGTGAATGCAGAAATGGAGTTTGGTATGACTTGGCACGACTTGTTGCCTTTGGTCCTCAGTTAGGATGGAGGAAACAATCCGGACAAGACAGTTCAGTCACTCACTAATGTAAAAAGACTCATTAGGACTGATATTCCTTCCTGTAATTACTTTCGTAACTCTAATCAGGTTGCGTTGTTGCTTTTGAAAAATCAGCGCTAATTGAGTGCTAATTAAGTGGTTGGATCTGTCGTCAAGTGAAGTTCGAGTAGTAGAAGCTGGAGCTTTTTCTCACTTTCCACGGCTTCATTCGGTTTTCTTTAATGGTTGTCGGAATCTCACATTTATTTCGCCGGCCGCATTCGAAAACATCAGCGTCTTCAGGTGAGTTCAAACTACCTTGTCCTTGGAAGTTTTTTCTTAGAAACTTTGTTGGTTCGATTGTTCCCAAGTTTGGTCTACTGCACCAGTGAAATAATGTGAGGAACTTCAAGAGCTCTTGGAGCCCCCATGCATAATTTGTTCCCGAATATTCCTCACAATCCCAGGAGAGGACCCATTATTGGGTTGTATGAAATGTGGTGTTAGTACGGTGTTGTATTAGCGGTGTTAGCACAACCCCCCCCCCCCCCTCACTTTCCTCCTCCAGCACGGAACAATCTTAAATTTTCCCCCAATTTCGCCATCGAGCGGAGGGGGGTGAGGGGACGGGGTGAGCACACTTCCGATCAACAATCAGACATAATGATTCAGTTTGCCGTGTTGCCAGCAATTATAGGTAAAGGATTTACCGTTACTAATAGTCGAAAGAACTTTCTCGCAAGGCCGACTACGATCTCCCTCCCCCTGTGGCTAAATACAGTCCTTGATGGGGCTCGCGCAACTCTGACCGGAAGTCCTTGGAGTGACAGATACGTATTTAAGTGAAATCTATGAAAACAAAATGCAAACCTCTCTCGTTCAGCCTCGATGTCCTTCAAGACTCTGTCGCCATCATTCTGGTCAACGATTGCCTCGGGTGAGTGCTCATATTAAGGTACAGGTGTAAAAACAGTGTATATGGACATTGAGAATCATTTTGCAATTATGACTGAAAGAAATGACCGGACGTAAATTTCAAAAAAGTGTGACTTGCTGAAGTGATCCTCTAGCCATGGCTGCGCTCACAGCAGCCCTTCACATCATAACGCTTTCCTAGGAAAGGAACTGGACTTTGCTTCTTTCACGGTATCTAGCTAACAAAGTCTCCATGTTTGACTAGTATTTATTTAAGTGTAGAAAGAATGCCTTCAAGTGGTATTAATTGTTTTGACAGAACAGTATTTTCGTCACAGGAAAAGTCGCCTCCTCAATTTAAATATTCAAGGTTCCCCTATATTCTCCATCACAGCATTTCCCTGGTGAGAACACCAAAATGGTGGTTGCTATTGCATTGAAACCCAGGAACTAATAATCACTGCTTTTTCAAGCAGAATACAAATGCATGGCGCAATGAACTGTTGTGAAAACTCAGTGGAATAAAAATATTTTCAAGATTCGCATTGCCGATGTGCCATTGGACTGTGGATGCCTCTCAGAACAGTTGAACGCTATCACCACCACTACTATAACAGACTGGAGCAATGCCACTTGTGTCACTAGGGAAGGAGAAGTGCTGAGGTGGGAAGCCATTTCTATGGATTTTTCAAAAATCCTGTCATAGAAGTTTTCATTTCGTAACTTCACCTCAGTTTTCACAAGGAAAGAAAACCAACCACAAAAGTAACTTTCAAAGCACTAAATTTGCGTTGCAGTGTTCCCAATCTGTCACCAACGAGTTTGGCTAGCTCTGAGCAATGCCGACCAAATGTGGTTCTTCCTTTTGGTCACGAAGTGGTGGCAAGCGTTGGCCAAACGTTCAAGATTTATTGCGCGGGTAAGTTATACAGAAGTATAGTCGAGAATAATTTACTAATTGAGTGAGGATTCATTCATCTTTTCCCTTTCAGGAACAGAAGAGGACGACATTGTCAAATGGAAATCACCAAACGGTGTGACTGAGTATGCGATTAGACCAGAGGTAGATACGTACTTATATTGTAGTTGCTGTCGTCGCAATCGGTCGGGGCGGTGCCAGAAAGGTGCAGTGAGCCCGCCCCTGCAGTACTGTCTACCAATAGTGATCGGTCAGTGATCGATCTTACAAAGAAAGCAGTTGACTTTGCGTACACCGCTTCGACTGACTGCAACGATATTAAGTGTAACTGTTGTGTTCACTTTCACTTAGTTGAACTAGAGACTTCAAGAGTACAGTATAAGTCCGACTCATAGGTAGCATTATGACTTCCTCACGGAGGCCCTTCTTAGCTTTTTGACTCGAGTTGCCAGCTTATTCACGTCAAATAACTTTGCCATGGTTTGGTTACCGCATACTTGACGCCACTTGCAATGCCGCCTTCGCCGCATTCGAATCTCCTGACCCATAATCCCTGCAATGGCGGACCTGAGCTCTCCTCTA
>MU914552.1:0-7500 GCA_036418165.1 Cooperia oncophora
TGTTTCCTCATCCCTTGGTGCGCGTTTCTACTGAAACGCGCGCTACGCACCCCTCACTGTACCCCCCTCCCCGCGACCCCTTCCCTCTGCCTCCCTCCAATACATGTGCTCAGCTCCGGCTGAGCACATGCAGGAGAAGGAGGCAGGGCGACCTGGCACCCCCACCCTGCCCCCGCACGAGCACACGTCCAGCTGCCACGCCAGCAGCTCGTGCAATGGCTCGGAGTGTACCGAATGGTTGTCTTATATAGCGGAGGCTACAATCAAAACATTGGATTGATACTTCCGCACCGATTTGCCTGTTTGCCTAGCGGTCGTTTTCGCCTCCAGCGAACTCGAACCATTTTGCGGACGGACATACATACATACATACATACATACATACAAACATACAAACCGACACACAAAGTTACTGGTTTATAGAATGTAAGATTTTTGTACATTCATTGCTGATTAAAAACTCATTCTCCCTTGCGTCTCAGTAGTACATCCTGAAGAGAATTTTTTGCGCTATCTGATGGTATAATTGCCGTTTCACCATTGCTTGATAAACCCCCTTTTCCCAAGACTTTGAAGCATGTCAAAAGAGCAACTTCGGACGATATTTTTCTTCAACTACAAATTGGGTCAATCCGCAGTCGAGACAGCTCGACAAATTAACCAGGTGTGGGGGCCCAATAGTGTTGGAGAAAGCACCGTGCGACAATGGTTCGACATCGTTCTGGAGATTTCAGCCTTGAAGATGAACCTCGTAGCGGTCGACCTAAAGCAATACCTGACGAGGATTTGAAGGCGTTTGTGGAGGCTGACCCATCCCAAACAGTTCGAGAGATTGCAGAAAAGCTAGGCGTTGGCAAATCCACTGTTGCGGATGGTCTGAAACGCATTGGGAAGGTGAAAAAACTCGACAAGTGGGTGCCCACAATTTGAGTGACCGGCAGAAATTGGCACGTCTCGAGGTTTCTTCTTCACTGCTTTTGCGCAACAGAAACGACCCGTTTTTGGACCGAATTGTCACCTGTGATGAAAAGTGGATCATGTATGATAACAGGAGACGTTCCGGACAGTGGTTGGATGCCGACGAACCACCGAGGCAATTTCCAAAGCCGAATCCTCACGAAAAAAGATTATGGTCACAGTGTGGTGGTCATCGGCTGGTGTGATCCACTATAACTTTTTGTCACCAGGCCAAACCATCACAGCAGAGTCCTACTGTGAAGAAATCGACGAAATGTACCGAAAATTGCGTCAGCTGCAGCCAGCACTTGTCAACAGAAAGGGTCCGATTCTTTTGCATGACAACGCCCGCCCACACGTTTCACAAATCACTATCCATAAATTGAACGAATTGGGGGTTGAAGTTCTACCTCACCCGCCATATTCTCCAGACCTTTCACCAACCGACTATCACCTTTTCAAACACCAGTCGGATCGCCCGCCTTCGGCGGGCGATCCTCCTTATGCGTGTGAAGTGGGTCCCCGGCCATCCAAACTGAGGGCCAGTCGGATCGCCCGCCTTCGGCGGGCGATCCTCCTTATGCGTGTGAAGTGGGTTGTGCGTGCGGAGTGGGTTCTTCGCCTTCGTCCTCGCAGCTTCGCCGGGCTGTTCGTCAGAAAATTCAAAAATTACCAATCTTTACAGTTTCATTTGTTGTATATACCCCCCCCCCCCCATAGAATGCAGCCCACTCGAATTTTCTGTAACAAAATGCGAGTCGATCACAGAGCGGGTTCATCCAAACACTGCTCGCAAAAATGCTTTAAGTTCTAGCGTAGCAACTGCTCATCTGCCCAATGTTCACAGGGTCAGCATCTGCATTGTATATAATGTCGTAAATCGCAACCATGTTATTACCAAGAATACTGATGGAAAAAGTGATTTTTGCTTCACACGCCCATTTCAAGTATGCCTTCTTCCGTTCAAACTCGACCGACTTCTTACTCCACGTTTTCCCGCTGCTCGGGTAGTTCCGGGTTCGAACTTCGAAATTTTTACTTGGTCCCCGCCTACCCAGACAAACGCCCGCCGACTGCAATCTGCCGGGCTCTTCCCAACGCCCAGTTCGGGTGTGCCTCCTTCTGTTTATCTACCTGCCCACTTTTTACTCAAGCCCGTTTTCCCGCTGCCCGGGCAGTTCCGGGTCCGAATTTTGAAGATTTGAATTCGGCCCCGCCCGTCCGAACAAACGCCCCGCTCACTTCGGGTATGCCCCCACGCCCATTGTGGGTGTAGTCTAACGTGGTGCATAGAGAATGATTTTGTCCCGGGTCCCTGTGATCTTCCGGAGGAATTTTACGAATTTTTGTCGTTGGCACTACTCACTTCGGTGCACGTCTATTGTGTGCGAGGCTTAACTTAGTTTGTGTGTATTCGGTATATTTTCAACATGCCCTCACCCCCATCCCAAAGTTGACGGCGTTTAAGAGTTTTGTTGACAACGTTTTCAAGAGATTACGTCCGTGACACCGCTCAGCTAAATATAGGCCCCGCCCATTGTGGGCGGAGCCTATTCTCCTATTGGTCCGACAAACGGACAGACAACTTCTGCTTTATATATAGAGTATATTTTCAGAACTTCCTTGCTGGAAAATACTTCATCAATCAGGACCAGGCAAAAAAGCCTTCGTGGATTCTCGACCACCCAGTTTTTTCTTTGATGGGATTTATCGACTGGTGTCACATTGGCAAAAGTGTGCTGATTCGAACGGTGCTTATTTCGATTAATCCGATGAGTATTAAGAAAGTTATGATCGTTTAAAGTGAAACACTCAAAACGCTGAGAACCTTCCGGACAACCTAATATAATAAAGATGTACGAAGAGCCAAGCCCGCTGGGAACGTATCCCTAGGGGTACCTTGTCCCTCTGAAACGAATATCGCAGTCCCTCTATATGTAACACTTTCTTAAATTGTGATTGGACATTTCACCACCATATTGAACAACACATTGTACACTATCACGAAACTCCGCCACAGCCTTCTGGACGAGCGCCATCGAGAGATTCTGCCACGCGACCGTGATTCGGTGCCTGAGTTCAGCGAGGTCGTTGATTTCTCCGCCACTGTAGACCACCCTGTTGAGCTCCGCCCGAACCGGGTAATTGAGGGGATTCAGGTCAGACCTACTTGGATATTCCATCTTCTTTAGGTACTCAGCCCCCTTCCATTCCAAGTAGGCGAGAGTTTCTCCAACGCCCTTCGATTCCATGTGGTGGCACCCAATCCTGTAGCAGTACGAAGTTTCCAAGATGGTACAGGCGACGACATGAAGGCAGGATATTCTCCTCGAGTTGGTCGATGTAACCGTCAGCGTTCACTTTCAGTCCGGGGTCCACGAAGAAAATATCGGTCTTCCCATTCCAGGAACTTCCGGTCCATACCATCAACCCGCGCCTTGGCGACTGCGGTGAAGATGATATCCTGGACCGTAGCGACGTTGTCGGAGCTGCTCGATGTTGGAGGTCTTCCAGATCGAGAGTACTGGTCTCCAGGTAGCTATCCATGGGTGACTCCATACTAGAAGTTTCGCAGCTGTTTGGAGGTGACATGAATTCCAAAGGTCTTCTCCAGTCAGGCTGCGACTGGAGATGACTTCATATTTTGGTGTACATGAAGGTGATGGGCGAGAGCCTGCTTATCGAGGAACATCTTGGGTATCTTCCGCCCTGGTACTCGTATCCACGTCTTCTCTCTGGGCTGCGTAAACTTTACTGATATGTGACTCGGCCAAAGTGTCTTTTTTTATTGTCCCCTTCCCTGTACATGCTTTCGAAAAAAGAGCAGGCTTAGGCTCTCATCAGTCCTTACCACTTGACATCACTGGCTATCACTCATCAATGAGAAAGATATCGGAACCCTTTATCCAGGTCCCCATCATGTATTTTCCATCATCTACCAGTGAAAAAAATAAAATCGTGATAAAGTGAAACACTCTTTCGAAAGCCTTCAATGTTCTCTTGCAAACTGTTATCCGTTTCTTCTGCAAATTGTCAAACCGTCAGTAACCGTCACACTCTCTCATATTCCTGGAACTAAAGTCCGCTGCTGCTGCAATCCATGCTAAAATTTCGGTGATTTATCCCTTCCAGAGCCTAACATCAACTCTTGTAGTTATCATATGCTGTCACTCACAATCGATGTGACCGCCCTATCCCTCGTATAGTGAAAACCGTACAGACTGGTTCATGCACACTAGAAAGAGACTCGGAATATAGAACTTCATAGAGCGCTTACCACGAAATGGTATGCCTCGTTCCCTCCAACATCTACACTATACGATATTTCGACCAAGTTTGACCAATGCGGGTATGAATCTGCAAACGCCAAGAAATAATGTTATAAAAGAATAATGTTGCTTGTAAGACACCTCGTCAAAAACATAGACAAACACTTATCATGCTGATCGACTGCAATTGCGTTCCCAAGCGAAGGTTTCCAATGTGTCCTTCTTTAGTGCATTAGGAAGAAATTCGATTACTTGTCAAGCCACATCTCCGAAGAAATTAAGACATGACATATCGCATTTCTCACCAGTAATTGTCTATTTAACTGAACCAGTCGGATCGCCCAACTAACGCCGAGCTCTCTTTAGTTGGCTTGGCTTCGCCAGGCGCACTTCATGATGGAAACGGAATTTGCTCACTCACTTAGCTGCTCATACTGCGCTGTTTTGACCGAATCGAAATCGTAATAGATGGAGCAACCCACGCACGAGCTCACGTCTAGCTGCCACGCGAGCAGCTTGTGTGCTCCTACTCAAGCGTGCGCTACGCACCCCCCCCCCGGTCTCCCTCACCCTCATCTCTTCACAGTTCCTTCAGAGTACGTAGTGGGCTGAGAAGCAAGAGGAGAGGTTACATACTATTCCCTCTCTTCCACCCGACCCAGCCCCGCACGACCCCACTCCCAGCTGCCACGCAGCTTCTGCAATGGCTTGGAGTGTAGTAAATGGTTTTCTTATATAGTTGAGGGTATTATCACAATCAAACCGACATCTAGATTTGTTACTTCATTATGGACCAGTCGGATCGCCCGGCTGACGCCGAGCTCTCCTCCTTCTTTTTAGCTGGCTTGGCTTCGCCAGGCGCACTTCATAATGGAAACGGAATTTGTTCATTCACTTAGCTGCTCATACTGCGCTGTTTTGATCGAATCGTAATAGATGGAGCAACCCGTCCAGCTCACGAACTCACGTCCAGCGAGCTGCTGCTAAGCGAGCTGCTTGTGCAATGGCTCGGTCAGTACTAAATGGTTGTCTTACATAGTGAGGGTATCACAATCAAAACAACATCATAGTGTTACTTTATTTTGATTAGCTCGCAGTTTCGCCAACGGTTGTAACCTCTTCTCTTGCTGCGTGCTATTACTCAAGCGTGAGCGTCCTCTTTCATCCAACCTCTTCCATGTCCTACCCTACATGTGTGCAGGTCCGGCTGGACACGTGCAGGGGAAGGAAGCAGAGCGAAGAGGTCACTTGGTACCCCTCCCTCCAGCCCACCTTGCCCTCGCACGAGCACACGCCCCAGCTGCCACGCGAGCAGCTCGTGCATTGGGTCGGAATGTACCGAACAAGCTTGGCTGACGCGCACTACTGCGCGTATGGTTGAACCTATGGTAATGGTACTGCGCTGACAGGATTCCTGTATTGACCCCGAACACTTCGCCCGATTACAATTTTTTAGAATACGGCCTATTTCATTATGATTCTCCTATTTAATGAACGTTTGCTAATGTCTGGTGCTTATCACATTTCTAAGAAACACTCACCATCCGTTGGAAATAGGACAGCTTAGCGGTTGAAAGACTTTCGATGGTAATAACATCGATATCATGGTGATATATCCTCACATTTCTCACATCCTAGTACTTCCGTTGAGCAGCTTCCAGGGCTTTTAATTTTCGTCGAAACTCGAGAGCTTAGCGGTCGTAACCATATCGCTAAGGGATAGAATACTTGACTCACGAAGCCTCTAACCATTGTTCCTTGGGCACCGGTGCTGAAGTTTATCAGTTGGTGGGTGGCAGGACGTGATAACAGCTTATCAGCTGTTATCACGTCCTGCCACCCACCAATAATGCCCCCTATCCAACTTCTTGGAACCCACATCCCGTCGTCGCTGTGGTCCGCGCTATGGAGCTGGTGACCCTTCCTTTTTAAGGCCCCTTGTGGTATCTTATCAGCTGTTATCACTTCCTGTCACCCACCAATAATGTTCCCATCCTGCCCCCTATCTAACTTCTTGAAACCAACGTCCCATCGCTGCTGTGGCCGGTGTTATGAATTAGGTAACTCACTCTTTTTAAGGCTCCTTATGGTATCTTATTATCACTTCCTGCCACCCACCAATAATGTTCCCATCCTGCCTCCTATCTTACTTCTTGGAACCAACGCTCTAGTCTTGCTGTGACGCGCGTTATGAATTTGCTGACTTCGCCTTTATACGGCCCCTTATGGTATCTTATCAACTGCTATCGCTTCCTGCCACCCACCAATAATGTTCCTGCCCGACCTCCTACAACATCTATCAGTTTGAGCGCATTATCGCTGTTTTGAAGGAAGTTATGAATTTCCGGTCAAACACAACACAGAACATACATACACATACACACACACACACCAACAGACAGACTTAGCGGATTACATATAGTAGGATGGTTGTCTTATATGGCTGAGGCTGTTATCTTAATCAAAACATTGGATTGATACATCTGCACCAATGAATTTCTGGTTTGTCTAGCGGACGTATTCTCCTACACTAAAGGCTGCGTTTATACTTTGCGGCAGCGTAGCGTAGCGCTTCCAGCGTACGCCAGCGGCAGTGCCGGGGAGAGGATGCATATCGATCTAGCGTTCCCAGCGTCACCAGCGTCACGCTAGCGTACGCCAGCGTTTCTCCAGCGTTTCACCAGCGTTTTGCTAGCGTTTGCAGCGGCAGGGGAGTAGAGACTATGGGAGAGCTGGAGGGTACAAAACACATCGATTGCGCGTCTCTCACTCGCCCTTAGTCTCTACAATGCACATCGCTTCTGCGTCTCCGACGGCCACATAGTCTCTACTATACACGTCGATTCCGCGTCTCTGACGGTCACATAGTCTCTACTATACACATCGATTCCGCGTCTCTGCCGGCCACATAGTCTCTACAATACACGTCGATTCCGCGTCTCTCACGGCCACATAGTCTCTACTCCCTGCCGCTGCAAAACGCTGGTGCCGCTGGAGAAACGCTGGAGAAACGCTCGAGAAACGCTGGAGAAACGCTCGAGAAACGCTGGTGAAGCTAGATCGATAGCTATTGCTTCCCGTGTCCCTTCGCTAACGGCCGCTAGCGTCGCTTGGTGAAAGCTAGATCGATTATACTAATCCTTTTGCCCGCGGCACTGCCGGCTGGCGTAGCCATGAAGCGCTACGGCTAGCTGCCAGAAAAGCTATAAATCGCAGCCTAAACGTCTTCGAACACGCGAGGAAACATTTTGGGCGGACGGACAGACATACAAAC
>MU914552.1:12500-16226 GCA_036418165.1 Cooperia oncophora
TGGCAGTGAGCGAAGCTTTTGTTCAGCAAAAACGCTTTATCGGTAATTGGATGCTACCCCCACGTAAGTAATACAGTTCAGAAATAGAATTGCTCTGTGCTAGTTGATTTATTGAAGAGGAAGAAAGCACCAAAAGCCTTCTTCATCGAGACCCCTCCCCCTTTATTGCATTTGATCGTGATCGGGACATAAGATCGTCAAAACCAGTTGTGATTTGCAAAAGGCGACGATACAATTTGAAAGAGTAGAGGCCACAAAAAGGTGGAAAAGCTCGAAAGTCCGTTACCATGATGACACGGGCACTGTGGGCCGGGGCTACTGGTACCTATAGGTCTAGAATCTGAGCTCTCTGCTCTTTGCTTGCCACCTCAACTTTTGGTTGTAGTACATCCTCTGCGATCTCCTACTTTGTCATCGTGCACCTCTGTGAGGTACTAGCCATATTATCGCGGACCGTGCCTTTGAGGCGCGACGTGAATACCTTCGTTTAGAACGTTTGCCGACAATTGCGGAAACACTTTCGGTGTTGAATGAAGGCTTTTCCTATAAAAAATACTACCGTGACGAGCTGGTACTGGTATTACGTCCAGTTTACTGGCGTCAATCGGCATAGGGAAAGGGGCACTTCGCGCTTTCATTAGTTCCTTTTGTTCACGTTAACTAGTAGGTCTCCTTTTAGGGTGACCTGTCCTTGCAAAAACTATAAAGCCTTTTGTCGAATCAGTTGACAGGTCTTGACAAAGTGGCACGCACAAGATTTACTGAGTACTACTCGATGCCCTCACTAAGCCGTATTGAGCCATATTTCTGAAAAAACAAGTAGACGTGAATCCGCACTTTTCTATTTATTGTTCGAACAATTAGTCACTACGCTGTGTAGCAATGGATGCTCCTGTCAGGACAACGTTTCAACTTGCTTGCAGAAGTTTGGCAGGAGGCTTGGGCTTATCGCATAGTATTGGATGCTTGTAATAAGTATGGTATTCACTTTTGCTACCTGAAGCCCACAAGCGTAAATATGTATGTAGAGTAAAGTCGCCAATTCTGTTGACTACTCCTCTCCGGGGCACCTGTGGCAGGAGCGCAATGTATTCTCAAGCAAAATATCATGTAATGTGGGTCAGTTTGTCAAACTATCTGGTAGCTGGCAATCTTCTGGCCGAATTGTGGCGCCGAAATTTCCATATGTTTGCTAATGTGCTGTACCCTTGTAGAAGTTTCCTGTAGAGAAGGCTCCCAACTATCAGGCGAAGTATAGGTAGAAACTCAGACCTCCTTCATCTTTGTAACCAACATTTCGAGCTAATTCGGTATGGCCAGATATTCACCCAAAGAGCTATGGGAACTTGGAACTACTTCCTGATTCCTCCTTGCCCCGGTACCTGTCAGCGTATCATATCAAGAGAATTTGACCTACAAGTAGAGGAGAGCAGGAGAAATAAAGTAGGCAAGACTGAGCGTGAAGTTGAGGGGGTAAGAGCGGCGAGTGCGCAAACTAATCACCAGTCTTCGCCTAGGCAACATCCTAGCCACAGGTGGAGACCGGGATCAACGACACTAGCTTCCTCACCTCACCTCAGACAGGGCACGCCGAGCTCACGGCTTGTCGTATCCGGTCTGAGGAGGTTTCTTTGATGATTAATTTTTCCTGTATCGCGCGCTATACCTAACTCTGGGCGAGTCCCAAAGTGGAGGTTGTCGTGTTCGCTCGTCGCCCTCCCCTACCACTCCCAGTTAGGCAGCGTTCACACTTCGCGACGACAGCGCTATGGTCGCTTTATCGACGCGATCGATGCAGTCGAAAGCATGCGCATCGATCGCGTCGAACGCGCGACCGAAGCGCTGCCGTCGCGAAGTCTGAACGCTGCCTAAGACAGTCAAGACCTTACACGATTACGACTTCAGGCAACAGTTCTTTCTTCCTGACTCCTCCCACAGCCCCATTTTCTTGGAAAAAACCACAACATTTTCAGGAGAAAAGTAGCAAAAATTAGTACGATGGTATGTAGGGTATGCAAGGAGAGGGTCGTATTAGAAACCAAGTTTGGAAGGAACGCATTTTGCAAAAGCTTTCTCCAGCAACAGGACGTGCCCACGTCCAACCTGTGTAACTATACCGACTAAGGGTATATTCGAAATCCCTGAAATCGGGTAGGCGTGGCTGCGTTCTTCAACTGAACCTGAAGGTGTCTATGCTTCTGGTGAGATATTTTCATCTTGACACAATTGTTGTCGTGTCTCTGTCCAACACAGAACAAGATGACAGTTGTCCCAGACTGGAATATTCCACGAGTAACCATTCCGTGCCATGTTCAAATGCCACGCCTACTCTGGCTAGGGATAAGGGGTGTGCTCAATTGTGCGTTGACGACACCGGCACATTTGTTTTCACACGTACAGTCCTCATCATTGCGGACCGGTGGGGCGTGTCAGTGCGGCTCCGTCTTCCGCGGTGATGAAGTCGTTCTGCACCAGTTGTTGAAGCGGGCAAGTGACATTACTGTATTATATCCTTCGTATTACTCGTTTTCTACCACTTTTTGTCGCATACGCGTTTCAACAAAAAAGGCTGAGAACGGCTTCAACAGTGTGCGCACTCCTACTGGCTGACACGCCCCACCGGTCCGCAATGATGAGGACTGTAATGTTTCCCGATACTGTATGCCCTTGTATTCCTAAACCCGTTACCTTGTTTGGAAACCCATACGATTCGGAAAACGTTTGTATACGTACTGATTAGCTTATAGGCTCTCAAAGAATCAAAATAAACCAATATGTATCAGATCCTTTTCCTTCGGGTCTTCCGACGGACTAATGTGGAAATCCTCTAGGCAAGGCACTGAAGGTTCGAAACCTACGCCGCTACGACCCAACCGATTTAACACCGAAGTACTGCGCAGGTCATCCGAATTCTGATTTGCACGTCATGCCGCGTATCGGGCGTCTTCCACTATACGCGTATTAGTGGGGTTCATTAGGCAAGTAACAAGCAACAATGAGTAATACTCACGCATCACAGTGTTTCGGTGGGAAAATATACATGTAGAAATCAGAAGGTGGCGGGTCGTAGAGCGTCGCGTACGGTGGATGATCTTGACGGTACCTTAAAATACCATAAAAAATGCAATGTCACAGCTATGAATTCCTGACCGCTCTTCAAAGAAAGTGTCATTGATCAATCAACATGCACTAGCCCGAAATGAAGTGTACCGTCACCTTCGAGCTCCTTGCCATGTGCGAGGTGAAAAGGTCCAAATGCAATAGGGTGCTACTTCCTCCGCTCATAAGTGCGCCGAAACGGGGATGTAGGAAAGTGTTTCAAAGTGCCATTTCCATACTCCAGCGCTACCTTCAAGGTGCAGTACTTGCTGCAGTGTCAAAAACCGCAGTGAACACGCTGTAGAGAACAACCATACATGAGAGGACATGGAGAAATAAGCTTCAAGCTATGGTTAAGTGTGTGGTTGCTTGTACGGCAACGCGGAGAAGAAATCACTTGAGTGCCGCTAACTCCAGCCCTGTTCCCGTACGTTTTTGAGCAGAGAAAGTGGTACGCTACCGCTGACCCATTCATGGCGAGGGCCATGATCCAAGATGTGAGGTCAGATCGTTCTTAATGTGGGAAGATTCCGACTTTCTACCCCTGATTAGTGGAAAGTGTTCTCTGAGGTTCCGCAGACGAGTATATTAGGCCGCGTTCATACAAAGCCCTCCGCGGAATTTCGT
>MU914553.1:0-10309 GCA_036418165.1 Cooperia oncophora
TTGTTAATCTGGCGGACAGACTAATCCTTTTGCACTGGCGCACTCCAGTCCGTTGCTGCTGATCTGAAGCAACAGTTCAGGAGGCGTGATGCAGCTTTCGTACCTTCCTCATCTTCATTCTATCCATTGCCTCAAAGGATTGAGCGAACCACTGAGGGAGGTACAGTGGTCCTACCTGTCTCGCATAGGTGACGAGCATGTTTTGGAAAAACGGGGCTGTGCAGATACTGGCCTTTTTCTCTTCTTTTAGAGAAGCTACGTCTCCTTACCAGAGCACGTCCCGCCGTTGAGGGAGAATGCTTGCGGAGTACCAACTTCCCACCACTTTTCTGATCCCGGAATTCCGCCACTTTTTTAACTGTTGCCGAGAGGGCGGAGGAGGGGACGGGAGGGGGACATATAGCGAACATGAAACAGGAAAAAAACGAAGAAAGTCATCAACCGAAAACTTTTTCTCAAAGGTAAATAAGACCGGCTGGGAATTCGCAACTTATGACGTGCGTTGCATACCTGCTACCAGCGTGCTTTTCTACTCTTACTGTTTGATTGATTCTTCAGTTTGTTGTTCTTTTATATTGACTGATGCCATTTTGCTGGCAATAATAAGGAAAACATAGAGCTTTCGCCTGAAACGATTACTGCAAAAACTACCTTCCTATTCCTTTACTCATAGTTGACCCACTGGCACATGAAAAGGGAAAGGTGAAGAACTACCATTTTGGAAACAAGCCAACGCATGATTAGAGCCCTCCTTCTCATTACATGTGCAAAAGGAGAGTAAGCGTCCCAACTAGCCAAAGATCTTTACCAAGTTCCATTTTTGAGTTTACCTTTCGCACGTTCTATCTCTCCCGACCATCCCTGGAATGCCCTGCTAGGACTGTTTCGCTTCGTCTTATGAAAGGTGACGGAAAAACTGCTGATTGACACCGATCCGTGTCGTTTCGGCGTCCACCTCTCTCTAGTCTGATTTATCACCAATAGAACATCACTACCAATGTAATCAAACAATTTACAACTACGATAAAAGGCAAGTTCTAGTGGAATTTGTGGCATTTGTGGGATCGCTGCAGCGGAACTACGGACGGAAATTCCTTTGTACTCTGGTTGAATTTCCAAGCGACTGTCATAACGACGTGCTGACTGCGCAAAAGATCATAGAAAGGGTGCCGCAAAGTGCACCCCGGAATCCGTTACAGTAATACACTAACGCTGAAGTCCATAGTCAGAGGATATCGGTGGATCGTGGAGCGTTCCTCCTCCTTCTTTTTCTTCTCCCTTACTATTTCTTTTCTTTCCTTCGTCCTCCCTAATCCTTATTTTCCTCCTTGGAATTGCTCCGGCGGCAGATGCGATGACAGAATACCTTTGAACCTTCTCAGTAAGGGAACATCAGGTTTATAGAAGCCCTGTCACCGATGACCGTTCGGAGCTGTTCTCGCTGAAACAGGGTAAATTGTCTCGTTGTGGGAATGTTTCCGCTGGATACAGACCCCACCCCCATTTTCCTTTCGTCACGACCCCCTCCCCCTTCTTGGTGACTTGCCTTTGTACCATATCAGTGTGAAAAGTGGCTGAGATCATTGATCACGTTTTTCGAAACCTTGGCATCGAGCGGGACGAGATGCTGGAGGATAAGCACGACTGCATGATGAAAAATTAGCCAAAAAGAAATGTCGGTGCAGTCCAGCGACAAGGAGGGGACATATTGCACTTCTGCTACTCTCCATTGACGGTGTCGACCCATCTAGAAAGCTATTCCGTGAGCTTACAAGAGTTGACAGGTTTTGCCATGGTGACTAGACGAGCTTGCTCCAGCTTCACAAGAGTTCACAGGTTTCACCAGAGTGAGACTTGTAAAGCGGAACTAGTGAAGCAGCGAAAGTGCAAATGCCCCACCCCCCGTCGCCGAATCGCGCCGAAATTCCTCTTGGGACCGAACACGGCCCCGTTGTCCCAAATAGTCGAATACGACTCCCACTCCATTGTGATTTCCACAACGAGTGATGTGCACTGTTTCAAAATCATTTTTTCCTCTCCATCTAATGAGGTACATGACTCTGCGTTGCGATCGCGTCGCGGTTCACCTTGAATACCACGTTCGCGCGCCGCGTTGGTGAGATTCGCGTGCGACGTCTCGCATGCAAATGGCCATCTCTCTGGGTCGTGGATCTCGTAAGCAACACATGTATAACCAAAAATCGCCACAAGCATCCACGATATCGTAGCTTTCGCAAAATCCATTGCTTCAATCAATAGGTTAACGCAACTCAAGGAGACGTCGCCCGCCGCGTGCGACGGAGCAGCGATTTACGATTGTCTTGACCGTCTCCGCGTTCGCGCTGCGTCGTGCAACAGTCACCGTTGCCGCCATAGTAATAATGGAATGTGTAGGTGTATTTGTTAAAGAGACACTAATTAATCGTTCTACAGAGAGGTTCCGGTTGTGCGCCGACTCGCTTGGCTGTCGCCGCTACCACCCTCTATCAGTATGTTGTTTCAGTTTTAAGGCTTATCTGACATGATCAATATAGATCAGTTTTTCAGGGCTAGCAATCGCTAAATCCTCCCTAAGCGCTCGGGGAACTGTCAAACAGCGACGAGATCAACGTTTGTTCAGCTGCTTATCTGTACTTGACGACAGGTGTAAGCCCTAGAAAAACGTCCTAAGAATCGATGAGTTTTGAGGGAATTGGCTGTCTGGCGCGTTTTTGATCTTGTCACCTTCAGTCCATTGGTTGAATAAGCTCTCTGTGAATTTGGACCAATAATCATTTAGGCAGAAGGTTCCCTTCAACTACTGCTGATTTAACTGTTTAAGGTCTGAGGAAGCTGTTAGGACAGCGAAAGCTCACCAATAAAGCGTATATTGAAGAGTCCTCAATTCTCACAAGAAGAAATTACTGCTGATTGTGTGAAATATGAACTATTGATTTATCGATTTTATCATCCAATATGCAAATAAGATCACATCGAAACGAATAAATACTGTTCTTCAGTCTTGCCACCTAGAAGTCATGGATTTGACATGGGGGAAAGAAGAGAAGATAATATAGAAAATTATACATCATGCAGAATCACAAATGAAAATAAAAGCATTGAGAGGCGCAATGAAAGTAATAGACGGAAAAGAAAGAAAGAGAAAATGGATGAACGCAGAAAAACTACAGTAACCTAAGGGAACTCTGATGAATGCGTCCGCAATGAAAAAGACACAAAAATTAAATGTTCAACTGGGATGGTTGCTTATGTATGCAGCAGTGGTGTACCCTATTCTATCTAATGTGATGATAAAAAACCATTTTCAGGCAGAAAACACGACGAAATCACAAAAAATCTCTACATTTGAAATTGCGCGCGGTGATCAATACGCGTAAATCGATATATCGATCCAGCAGAACGGAGACTGCTTTTGTGGAGGAAGCGCAAGTGTTGTATGCATTACTGTACAAAGAGATGAATGGCTTATGAAGTCGTCGAGATCATCGGCCATCATTAGACCCGTGTGCGGACGATTGCGTAGGACTAACCACTGACGCCACCGGTACAGTGCTAGATGTGCTGGTGAGGGAAGCTGTCGGTGAGGACAAGGCTGAAGTACTGACTGCCGGTGCTGGTGGAGTTGCTGGAGGCACCTGTGCAGGGCTTCTTGCAGGACCCGTTGTTGAATCGGTCGGCGAATGACTGGACGACGGACTCAATGATTGGGCATCCGATGAGAACGAACCTGAAAGATTTATGGCTTTAATTATCGATCGATTGTACAGGTTAGTATGTTGATATAATTAGTACGACGTAGTTATTGTCTATTACTCTTCACTGGCGGAATGTCGCTTGGAAAGAACGAGCGCCAGACAAACAACGACGGCGCAGTCACAATGGCAAGGACACCGACGGGTAATTACTCGTTTAAATTTCAGCTCATTCACGGCTGGCATTATTGGTTTATGGCCAACTAATAAGGTTGTAGGAAAGTGGAGCAGTAGTAGCCTTCTAGTGCCAGGGGTTAGATATGCTCGTACCGCAAGAGTATGGAAATTGGCGCAGTTCTGCAACGGGAGGGTGGGGAGGGGGGGCTTTTTGTCCCCTCGCAGTACTAGTTCCGTTCACAAAGTCTCTTTCTGAATGAACCTGTGAACCCTTGCGAAGCTGGAGCAAGCTCGTCTAGCCACCAGACACGTCGATGCTAGGAGCAAAAACGGAAAATGCCCCCCCCCCCTCTCCCGTTGCCGACCTATCACTGGAAATTCTAAAGACCCAAGAAGTTCGAAAGGCACCAAAAGCTTTGGTACACCGGGAGCCCAGCACCAGTATGCTGCGCATCTTTCACGCCCTTCTGTATCGCAGAACGTCCGTCCTCAGTACAGGTTACTGGTAAATTAGCTTCCTTTTGCTATTACATTCTGTGTGGGTGCCCTCCGTGTAATTACCACCGATAAATGCCCCGCTCATGGCAATACCGTCGGGAGGTAAGAATCAGGTCCAGGTCAAGTGGTCCAACAACATCAGTCTGCGCTCTTTTTTTTCGTTTCTGGAACAGAATCCAACTGGCCAAGGAAAGTGACTGGTCACGCGCAACTCTTCTTTCACCGGCCACGCCCAAGGCTGTATTACGAAAGATAGCAGGCCGGAAAGTTTGTCCTTCTCAGTCTCTCATGTAAGGTCTGCCAGCTCAAAAAGTTTCCCTTGTAGCGCGTAATTCACCTGAAGCCCTTTCACTCTTCTCGTTTGACAATCCGATCGGTCAGTGGCGGCGATCTAGACGATAGGTAAAAAAAATCGCAAACGCTCTCGTACATCATGGTGACTCCCGGAGAAAAAATCGCTGATATCAGTGCGTCGACAGTTTTACGGCCGCTCGCAGCAACCAATTTATGCGCCGTCATAAATCAGCCGAAAAAGTCGCGATTCATTTGTTTTATATGCGAAACGATGAGATGTCACAAATGCGCGAGTGGATCATACAACGCGTAAAGAAGTGGACGACGCGAATCGCTCACAACACAACGCGACAATGGGCGAGCGACAAATGTTGCCCACTTGGTTCAATTGTCGCTAGCCTTTCAAATCACATCCCTTTCGTGATTACTTGTCTCTCCTATCTTGAGGTCCCCTCTTAGTAATGCAAATGATACGGAAGGTTGCCGATGCAAGACAGTGAGCGCGGGTGTTATCACGAACACCTCGGACCATGTATTACAAGGGATTAAGATAGCACAATGTCAAAGTGCACAACACGGCCGCAGCACAGACTGATCCTCAGGAACACTTTTGCCCAACAATAGCAAGAAAATCGATCATTGCTCGCTGATTTTTATAAGGGAAAAACTGACACTATGCATGTTCTATCACTTGTTATTACACCTATAACTGGTTCTCAGAAGTACCTTGTCATCCCCGGAAACACCTAAGTACATTCTAACTTCAGTACATTTGTTCAACCAAGAGCTACTGACCACTCATTGACGGATGTTGTTGCTGTTGTTGCTGATGTTGCTGCGCGGCGAAACCCATCAACGCCAACGGATTCAGGAATGGCATCGGTGGCATAGCGCCCGGTCGCGCCATTGCGGCCAACATCTGTGGTGGGAATTGGAAGTTCGACAAAGCGAACATTCGTTGGAATTGTGATACTGCTGCGGGATCCTCATCAGTACTAGGAGTGTCCTGAAAGTAGCCAGTTAGTGGAAAACCAGGCCTTGTCGTAGTGCAACAGGAGGGAGGAAACGTGAGCTTGACAAACCTTTTTTGAGCTGCCGGCTTCACTTTCAGCTTTCGTCGTCGAGTCGGAAAGCTCGCCGAGTGTGTCGGCAATCGACCAGATTTTTCCTGGTGCTTTCTTCGGGGTACTTACATCAGAGGCGTCTTTAGGTTGTTGTTCGTCACTGGGGTGGCAGGCACTTCTGAAAGTAGACGGAGGATTAGCTCGTTGGAAAAACAGTCTCAAGAGGGGAGAAAGAGTTAAAATAGGTAGCTGAGGAGTGAGATGGGGACTTAATCACTTGTATCTGCTTCACCAAGAGGGGTGGATCGAGCCTCTGCATGCGTACGTGGGTATGCGATAGGCATCTCGAACCTTCTTGAGCAGGTAAGTTAGCCTGGCGGATTGCTGTCAGGGATTTCAGGGCCATACATCATATTTCGGAAAGTTGGCCCTGGTACGACCCCCACCCCTCTGAAGGTCGACATCAGTACGATTCCCTTCCCCCTATTTAACGAAAGAGACCGCTATTAGTTCTTACAAAGAGGTCAATCTTAGAGGGACAGACTCCTCCAAATACGATCCCATCCGCTCCCTTTCAGCCAACCGAATACGACCCCTGTTGCTTCGACAACAGGATTAAAGGGAAGTGGTACGATAACTGCCCAAGACGTGCTGTATTAATAAGCCTGGCAGGACAGAACTCGGCGCCCTTGAGCAGGCGCTGCATGGCGCCTTTTCTGAGGGAAGGTACCCTTATAGCGCCCTATCAAGCTGCAACATACCGACCCGGACGTCCAAAAAAGTCCGACCGATGCTCGTATTGCTTCATTTCCAAATAGAATATGAAGCGAAAGGATTGATATGTGGGTGTATACATGCAGCCCTATCTACCGTAACGGTTATTGGCACAATGCCAACGGGAAACTCGTCCGAAATGCTTTCGAGTCGTGTAGAACAAAGCTTTTTGCAAGTTTTGACCGTTTCACTTCGCTTTTTCGCCTTTTTCGTCCACTATATGGCACCCTTGCTACCATTTTAGACCGAGTACCAAATTACTGTGCCTTATGCCTTCAACAACCCAGCTAATTTGATAATGGTAAAATCTTCAAGGGAGACCCCCGACATTCTGGGTCCCCATGGTCCTCGTTAATGAGATATCCGATCAATGGGTTCAAGGAAAATGGGATAAATGAGCCAAAAATCTATCATGGCCTTATGACTCGCGATTCAGAAAGAAACACCTACCGTCTTTTTTCTCGGACATGTCAGACATGGAGCTGGACGGTCGGTCGATGCCGTCGATACCGCTGATGGCATCGATATCGGCCAGATCATCGTCGTCGGGGTCATCACCACGACGATTTTGTGGTGACCACGTCATCTTGTTCTCCTTCTTCAGTCGTCGTCGAGCATTTGCGAACCAAGTGGACACCTACAAATCACATCATAATCATCATCGATCATTGCCGCTCATCGAAACGAAGCTATGCTGAGCGCGACACGGGTAGGCGATTGCAATCAGGTCATATCTGTTTCTTCAGCGCTCAACGGCGTTTCAAACCCCCGCCGACGACACCGTGAATCGCCGAAATCTTTGGACAAGGCGAGAATTTCTGTTATGCGATAACATCTACAAGCCTACTAGCATGTAACAAGGCCGTGTGACAGTTTGGACGAGGAGGAATGATGATCGTTTCTTGGTGATCGTATGCAATCATCCGAAAATGGCTGCGAATCACAATTAGCAGAATTTTGATTGAAAGATCAAAGACATGGCGCAGTGGCGCAATTTTCTTCTTACGTATATCGCTATCCAACGGGGCGATAATTAGGTCCGAGGATGGCGACGAGGTAATCGTGATGTTTTAAAGGTGCCGCGTCACGACACGCCAATGGCATCGCCATTGGCGTCGTTTCACCATCACACCACTTCAGAATTTCAACCACACTTGTCGGACCCGTTTTCTAATGTGCGGCGATTAGCGGCTTACAAATTACCAAGATAAGGATCTTAACGGGGGAAGTCAATGCACCGCAAATGCTAATTACTAGCGCTGTATATGTTTTTGAGACGTTGCAATAACTTGTTTCGTCAGCACAGCTACCGTATCATTGTTGTACAAACCTGTGTAAGCGTCATCTTCGTCATGACGGCTAGCATGACCTTTTCGCCCTTTGTCGGATAGGGGTTCTTTCGATGGTCAGTCAGCCAAGCTTTCAGTGGAGCTGTAGTTTCCCGCGTAGCGTTCTTCCTTCGAGCTCCATCAAGACCAGCCGCATACGGATGGTAGGGATTCATCACATCGAATACAAAACTAGGGATTGGACCTCCTCCAACAGACATCATTTCCGGCTTGACGTCCTGAAAACGAGCAGGTTAAACCAGTAGAGATAAGTTAATCCGAGAAATGAAATCAGTTTGGTGTCTTTCTTTGTACGTGAGCGCAGAACACATAATGACCAGATGCGACCTTGACGCCACCTACGTGTGGTAGTGATCGTTGGCATGGCTGACGTAGTACTACGTGAGAATGGCAGAGCAGTTTGCCTTTTTTTCCAGTCAGGACAACTACACGAAAGAAGATTACGGTGTAGGGGATTTGAGTGCACATATGACGAGAGCGAGCCAGCCAGAGAAACAGGAGCAAAACATGATAATGTTTTCAAGGCGGGCTCTCGCATATAGTGGAAAACATGGGGCACAGAGCAGCAGCAACCAAATTGAAATTGCTTTTCGTGTTGACAAGGCCGGATACGGTAAGCTGAGCAGGATGTATTAGTAGCGACAATATCGTCGAGCCATTCACACATGGCAACAAAGTTGTAAAGCGAAATAAAGAAACTTGATAACCAAAAGAGACAAGGCAGATTTTTGTAGGGCCTGCCGTAGACAGGAATAAATTGGGAATGTTCCAAAAAAAAGAGTGATGATGGTTGAGTAACGAACGAAGAAAAAGATGGCCGCGATAAGCAGGGGTCCGAGGGCGGTCGCCGAGTACTCTTCATTTGTACAAGGGCATTCGCCTGGCCGCCGTTGACGAAATAATAGACAACGGACGGGAGAAAGCAGCGGGGGGAGAAAGCGAAAGAAAAGAAAAGGAAAAGATTATACAGTATATACGTGTAAACTAACCGGTTGCATTCCTGGATACATGACCGGAAACGGTAGACCGGCTTGGGCAGCCATGGCACGGAAAGCGTCCGCTGGGCCGACACCTGGAACGCCGGCAGCAGCCGCGAACGGGAACTGGCCACCGAAAAGCGGATTGCCAGCGGCGAGAAATCGTAGCGCGTCCGCGTTCACCTCCATACAACCGTCGGGTTTTAACGGCTGGCCGGCGGCTTGGGTGAGAAGCTGAAAAACGAGCGAGAATCGGAACATGATAGTCGACTTCTGGGATAATAGATGCATCAGGTCACAAGCATAAAATTGATCAAAAATATCGTTTTTATCTGACGGAAGCTATTACTCAGTAGGAATAGGTTTTACTTCGACGAATAGCATTTATTTAGCTTTATAAATGAGTTACCTACGAAGTAGTCGATTTCAGTTCCCGCTATCACTACCCCTTTTTCATTTCCGTTCGATGTCCCATCACTTTTTACCTTCCGCTTAGTTGTTATTTCGGTCTTTTAACTTGATAAAAAGGAAATTGGAAAAGAGTTAGAGGTAATTCAAAAGAGAGTAGTCAGTATAGTTTGTTAAAAAAATTTGGGAGTTAAGAATTACCTGTGCCGGATTGAAGGCCGAATTGAATGCCATCATGAGCCCTCGTAGATGTCACAATGGCTATGGAATAGGCAGAGAGGGACCGAATATGGTATAAAGAGGTTTTCTGAAAGTCGTAAATGAAATTTATGGCGAGTAACCAAATAGAAACCATGGATGAATCCGAGAGACATTACGAGGTTGAATTAGAGGAACCGGAAGTGGAATAAAAGGTCCGTAAAGTTAAAAATGGAAAGGAAAATGGCACGTTTGCAGAGTAACTTGTGATTTTACAAAATGAATATGTACAGAAATATGTGATCCTGTTGATTATTAGATAGTTGATCAGCGAAGATGATCGAAAGTGAGAACGGACGTCACGGGCCGTCAAGAGATGTTGGGGGGAGAAAATTCACCCCGTGGCTCTCATCTCGATCACCACATCACTGCGGTGAAACATGAATAGATAGATAGTGCGGGCGCTATTGGTGGCGCTTTCTGGCGCCAAGCGCATTGAGTGCGCACCACATGTAGGGAGTGCTGATAAACGGTACGATGATATGGGGGACAATAGACCCGGGCAAAGATGATGAGACACGACGATCAGCGAAAACGGATAGAGACAACGCGATGCAACGGTGTTACCAGGTGTGTTGTAACATCATAAATCGGTCGGTACTGAGAAACCGCCGTGTCAAAGGCGAATAAAATCAAATCTAAACGACTCGTCAAGGTGGTCAACAATAAACCGTAACTGAGCTGCGAAATAGACATTGGAAACTGTACAGTCCCAAAAAGATTATTAGTAAAAAAAGTGAGGCAAAAATTGAAATGTGGAAGTAACCTTCGCCAATCGATAATTCACCAATCTCAAAACTCATGGTCAGTACTGGTAA
>MU914554.1:14650-25532 GCA_036418165.1 Cooperia oncophora
TGTGGGGTCCACCTGCAAGCAATCACGCAGCACGTAATACGCCGCACTGCCACCAGCCTGGCCGACCGCAATAGACCTTTCATGTTATTCGCTGCGGGACCTCAGCATCGGAGAAAAACTGCACCCTTGGACGTTGGACGGAGCTTGCATGTGGTGCTTGACTTAGGGCAATGCTCACCACTCGCTCAGGATTTAGGTTACGGGTGGGATTGACGAGACTGTTGTAAGAGATTTAGACTAAGATTAGGTCAATAATAAATCAGTAATTTCAGACACTAGTACAAGTAAGGTCAACAGTTCAAACGAGTTACGTGTCAGAATCTGTCAGTCTGAAGTCGCACTATGTCACATGACCCCTACCACTCCTCCCCCTCCCCCATTGACGAGAAATCGCGTTTTATGGCCGACACACACCTTTTCCCCGTATTTTTTTCGATTTTTTTCAAGAGTCGCCGGCATTTTTACTGAATGGATAGGGATGTTATGGAAAAGGAGGAAAAGATGCTTCCCTGAGCTTATGGGAAGGAGCTCCGGTGTACTGAGCAGAAACTTCTATGCCAAAAGGTTTTCGCATTCTGTGAAGAGCAAATCACCCCTAGGCCCATCCCCTTTCTCCATGTCGACATTGTAAGATATAAGTCATGGCACGCTTACCAAGAGCACGGTCCGAGGATCGAATCCAGAATTGGCTCTCGACCATGCGAAACAAGCTTTCTAACTGTCCAGTAAAGGCAAATTATACTGCAGGCATTAGTCTGAGACAATGCGCACGCCCACTTGAACATCAGCCATCCCAGTCCGAGAAGTTCATCAAGCTCAAGCGAAGTTAAATAGCTAAAAATCTGCGAAAAAAAATCCGTTGTTCTGCGGCATTGGACGAAGATTCTTGGACGAGTTTCCCGTTGACGTCGCGTCAACAACGCTTTCATAAATATTGCTGTACGAATGTATTCATATATCCATATTCAAGCCAGCCAGCCAGTACATCATAAATGAAGCGATAAATGTATCTCACCGATGTGACTGCTTCGGCCATTTGTGGAAGGGCTGTTGCAGTGGGCTTCCGAGTTGGCACGTTAACCTTGGCTGGGCGCTACAGTAGCGCTTTCGCTGAAAAAGGGGCCACTGGTCGGGACCACATTATTCTTCCGTGCTAGGAGTACCCTACGCCTTGCCAATTTCTGGTGCCCCAACCCCTACATTTTGGGCTGTGGACTTAAACCGGACTATGCCACCCCCCTCCTTCTTTCGGTTTTCTCTAGTTGATGATGCAGATCCTGCTGGCCTGCTTCGCCTCTGATTTCAGAATTTTCGCCTTTTTCTCTCAACTTTGGACTCGTAGAGAATTCCGTACACGTAACGCCTGATTGGCTTCACCGTACTATTTCTGCGACTGCTATTTGCGCACGCGAAAATCTAACGACCATAGTTTGGGCCAGGCTCCCTTATCCCAAGTTGTCGGACTCATTAGAAGCTCTCTCGGTCTCCTACTCTGCCGTCCTCTTTCCCTTTATCTCTACTCTTTCTCGGCGATCAAAGTACAGCCGTATCCATTACGAGTAAAATGTGATTTGTAGTTTTGTATAAAGGTGACAAAAACAATTCTGATGGGTTACGGCGGTCTTAAAGGCCGATTCTGTGATGCATACAGTAACCCACTCGTGAGTGGTTGTGCACTTTTCGTAGTGATAAAAATGAGTGAATTACTTCACAATGATGAATTATCTTTTACGTGAAGAGTCAGTGACTTCTTTGTTGTCATGTGGCCGTTTACTTCGCCAAATAAGAACTCATGGCAGTACGTTCCAAATTTTTCAGTGATCGTCGATTTTTCCCGTACGTTTTGGCACACGAGATCGGCCACGCTTTGGGTCTTCAACATGCCAAAAGACAGGAGGCGATTATGTACCCCTACTATAAAAACACCCCACTGGATGAGATCAAACTCGATCTGGACGACAAATGCGCCATCAATTGGAATTATGGTAAGGAACACATTTTGAGGGATGTGGCTGCTTTAGATAGGGGTGGAGCAGAAGTTCAAACGTCATTGGTGGAGGGGCATCCACAACACAGCAGGGGTATGAGGGGTGTGGCCTAATGTCCTTCATCAATTACTTGTTGAACTTCTGTTCTGTCTGCTAGCCAACTACGTCCACTACGTTTCACCTATCTTTGATGAATGATGAAGTTATCGCTCTGTGCAATGTTGCAAATTTTTGACTTTTACATTTTCATTTGTAAATATAATCCCAAGGCTCGCTCTGTGCAGAAGGGTTAAGTTATTTTTTTCCGAATTTTCATGTGGCGGAGGGAACTGCAGGTGGTCAATCTGCAAAATATTACAAACCACATAATATCTGAGCTCTCTAACCGACCTGCTCGTATCTTTCCTTGTCCTTCGAAGAACCGGTTGAATGATTAGGCACAGCCTCTTTTCCATAAAATCTTCATGAAGTGTCAATGCCTTAAATTATTGATTTCGGCCCGATTTTTTTCTGTGTTAATCACAACATTTTTTCTGTGTAATCACAAACAATTTTCTATTTATAACAAACAGGGCAATTATCTGTTCGCAGTTAGTGAAGCATAACGTTGGACGCTTCCCCCTTCAGAAGCGTGTTTGGAACCGAGCTATATCGCACATTAGGGATTCCCAGCCAGGAGGATCGTGTTTGGTCGCTAGAGTGAGGGGAGGGGTGAGAAAGAGAAAAATGTTTCGAATTCTTATTTTTCTCTTTCTTTTGTTTCAAGTGTGTTTTTTAAATGTGCCATATACCTCCACGCCCGACCATGCTCCCAGGCTCGGCAAATTTCTGGCGAAAATGCAAAGGAAAAATCGGGAAATGTGAAAGGAGTAGGGAAAGAGGGAAAAATACGGAAGATGGTAAGAGCTAGCAAAGGAGGAGAGGCCGTACCAAAGAAGGAAACTTTTAGAGGGTCATATTTTGCAAAAGTTTTCCCCAACGGCACAACATGCTTTGTTTGGCATCTGCTAACGCCGCGCGCTGCGCAATTTGCCGCTTGCCAAAGTCGTGCGGCGAATGGTGTTCACGAAAATCGTACGTAGTTCGTACGGTGCCCTGGCGCGATTAGGACAGATAGCCCGTTATAAGGCCCTACACACTTCGTTAACACTTGAACCTTCATGCATGGTCCAGCTCTGTATGCAGGACACGGGGGGACAGTAGCTGCCAAAGCAAGATATTTAACAAACCACGAAAGAATGTATCAGAGAGAGGGCACATATTGGCTGGGGATTTAATTCGGAGTCCTTACGACCCCCCCTCTCCGGCTCTTCTGTCGCTCCTCATCCAATGGAGCCGTCACCTCTTACAACGTCCATGAAAGCGAGAAAATCAACTATCAAAATAAATTTTTCTCAGCCCAAATACGACCCCCCTCCTGGCGGCCAAATACGACCCCCTGTTGGGGATTCCCCAACAGCGGTGTGCTCTGATCAAGAGGAGGAGGCTGCAGGGTGGGTGAGCTACTTGTGATGCGTGAAAAGCTGGAATGTGTGAAAATTAACACGATTAAAGGCAAGAGTTCACATTGTCCGTAAACCTAGCGACCATCCATGTTCGTCTTTCTTTGGGTCTTGGTATGAGGAACATTTTTCACATTTTCGAGCCTTAGCAGTACTTGAGAGGATATAAGGCTTGATTTGTGGCGTATTCCCTTTCCCGACAAACAGCTGAGTCTCGCTCGTCTAAGTGCCATATCATTCGTCACGACGAATTCACAAGGCCAGTACTCTTGAAAAACGTAGTCTCGATAGGCAGAGGTATTAGGGATTACCTCCAGTAGGAAGTCGATCGCCCGGGATGCCATAAATATAGAGGAATCATTACCACTCCACCCCACGACCCCATGGGTCGAAATTTGAAAAGTTCGAGGAAGGCCTCTCGAATTCCTATGCCCACCCGTGTCTCTTCTTTCAACCGGGCATAACGACAGTAATTAGATTTCAAGCTGTGACAAAGACGAGAATGCTGGATGGCTGAATGAACAGCCATTTGAAAATCTTGTGAGGTACGGTAGAACTAACTATAAAGAAACTGACAGGCTAAACTGAGAAGAAAGAGCCGGACATTACACATGGGAGTAATGCGCTCAACAAAGAATGCGTGGTTTGATGTTAATTTGAATCTGAATAATTCAAAAAACTTTTTATATGTTGGCAATTTTAGGAACTCTAATAAACAATCAAAGTTACGCTATGACGCCTTTCCAAAGCTCACAATAACCAATTAGAAGCAAAGAAGAACAAATATTGGAAAAGGAATACACTCCAAAGCACAGATGATCCGTTTCTCCCAAAACCGTCGGTGGGAAAGGGCAATGTTGATCGCAATGGACAACCTTGAGCAAATTTCGCGTCAGAATGTTGTAAGGTAGTGGCGATAGGGCGCAAGGTTGCTCATGTGGTTTTGAATCGGCTCTGCATTGCTATCAGGGCACGTCCTGCCGCTGGGGAAATTCGGGACGTACGACCCCTAGTTCCCTCCTCTCAAACGACCTCCCTCCTTCCCCATGCCACCTACAACTTTCCTAGTTTTATGCCATCGTCCTACGCTTCCTAGTTTTTCCAGGATTTCCCGGGAATTTTCTAATCGAGCGGGGGCGCAAGTTCTTTTCCTACGGCACTAATTTCTCTTAGACGCGGAATACGAGCCACCTCCCCCCCGCATACGGTAGGTGGACAAGGAAGTCATCTATAAACAAATTCCTCAGCAGCCAAGTAGAATCACCCCCGTGGCTTGATTGCTTATTATCGTATCGTTACTCTTGCGTCGTGGTACACCTCTCTTCGCCGCTCTTGTCTAGTCTGTTGCAAGGACATCCCAGCGAATTTCGGTCCCACCCTATTTTAGGAGGCTTCTGAAGCCGCTCGACAGTTTTCGTTGCTATTCTCTTTTACACACGGCAACTAGCTCACAAGCTAGTGCTTTTCCAGCCCCGCTACGATGTTTCCGACGAATGATCGTGAAGTGTGCCCTTAAATTCGATATCTTCTGCAAAAGACTCAGCTATTTTTATGGTCCCTCAGCTATGCATGTTTAGTATGAAAAGAATTAAACTACTGATCGGCAAGCCCAACCTCGGTTGATCTTCCATGAAGCATTCGAACGAGCTTTGCTGAGATAGATCGATGAGCCTCCCAGATCGTTTGTTGCTGCGCAACCTCCAGAGCACACTGTATTATGACTCCGATTTGGATTCAACTACTTAGATCACATCCAGCCAGCTCATGCTCATGAAAATGGGCCTTTGACTTCCTACAGCTCCTTATTGCAGCGTTAGTTAATAACAAGGAAGCTACTGACAGCGTCCGAGCATCCTTTAGCGACAAAAGAAGTGATGCTACATTGTAAAAGAGTACGTCGAGGTAAACACCGCCTTACTGGCCCGCCGGTTTCACAAACTGAGCCGCGTCAGTTGCGGCCATATTGGTGACTATACCGTTCGCATTGGGGGGAAAGTCGCAAGTACTGGTGGCCATAGAAGATGGATGGAGGCAGAGCTCTCGTTGCTTGAAACGCAGACAAAACCAGCTCGTCAGGGTCCTTTTTGTTTGATTCTCTTGCGTTTCCCAGGCCGTCTAAGACTATCCCATTTTTGTGGCTCCACGGTAAGTGAAGAACTCGCTGCTCCCCTCATAAGTAGCACTTTCGAGACCTCCCTAGTTGTGATGCCAACCAAAATTCAAAGGCTGTTTTCTGTCACGAGTTAATTTTTACACCGTGTTTCTCTCTTTTTTTTCTTTGTCAGATGTTAACCTGAGGGATAATGCGAAAAAACGACGAGTGAGCCACAGGCGGCAGGACACGGCTTGGCTGGCATGAAACTCAGCACATCGGGCAGACGGCACAGTGAGGCTGCGCGGGGTCTTCGGAGTGTTCGTCCCATTGACTTTGCTGCCTTTTTTTTCTCCCTGGAACAACACTTGCGATTTATTGGATTGTCAATGATATCCAGTACCAGCCATGCGGGTTTGCCCTTTAGACGATGTATTACCTACAAACTAGTATAGGTGAAGTACTAAAACATGAGAAGGTTGCAAGAAGAGAGAAACTGGAGGGCACTAGACAGCTGAGCCGGGCCGACCACCTTTCATTTGGTGGGGTGTAAAGCCAAGGCGACATCACTTCGCCGAGTTATCACCTCAGCATGCAGGTGAGTCATGAAGTCGCAAAGAAGGTTCGGATAGAGATGGATGGGGGCGAGCTCTCATAGCTTTGGAACGCAGACAAAATAGCTCTCTATCGAGTAGCGAATGGAATGAGGGGAGACTGGAAATTTTTGAAGAGATCACCTGGTATATGTCAGGACTTTGCGCTAATGTGCGAAATCTTAGTCCTGACTCCTGCGCCTACATGGCCGGGAGCCGTTCAGGAGAGTTCGCAAACTGCGAATCCAACTCTCACCCTAAAAACTTTTTCTTCTTTCCTTCCTTCTCATCTACCTTCCTTCTCTCTTTCCACTTTTTTCGGTGCACCCTTCACGCGGTTGGCCAGTAGATGCGATGGATACATTGGGGCTCACGCAGCACCAAAGCAGTCCGGACTGAAAGAGCCTTGTAACGGCCGCGGTAGCGTATTCGTACACTGAGGGCTTTCTACCATGACTTTAGGAAGCGCGGGCGATGTCCTCTGAAGTCAACTGATGTCACTGCAATCAGTGGGGGCGGTTTCGTGAGGGATGGACCACCCCGACTGATTGCAGTGACAATGCGGGCGGCTTGTTCACCAGCTGCTTGTTTTATGCCAATACATTAACTGACCAATCACTTATTGGACTGAGCAAGGCGCGAGGCGAGCTCATCCGCCTACAGCTGCGCCCGCACAACTTTGTGAAATACTCTTCATCACAATAGTATGGCGAGAGAGTTCAGTGTTGATGGTTGAGGTAGGGGGTAGAGTGGGGCATTTTTGCTTTGAAGTAGAATGCTTTTGGTTACCTGCACTTTCTCTCGTTTCAATTTCCGCTTCTGCTTTCTTAAGTGGCGCACACCCTTGCCCTCGACGATGAACATTTGACGAAAAGAGGAAGTATTTTTCAAACTTTGAAGAATGATGGGAAGTTGGGAAAGTTCAGGAGGATGGTATATAGGCTGTGGGATCAGCAAATGGATTACGAGTGAGGCCCTAGTTTGCAAATTTTTTACCCAGCGGACTAGTTGTTTACCGAACGTCACGTGACCCAAGTATACTCCATACCGGAGATGACCAGGGCGTGGCTGCGTACTTGCGTTTGTTTTTCTCGTAGAATGTTTTCGTTGAAGCCAGCTATCGACCTGTTTTGTGCTGCACAAAGACTTGATGATATTTGTCCTAAATCACCAAGCAAGACACCAAAACCATTCATAGGAAGTACGTGGCCACGCCCTCTATGTCTGCAAGATATGGGGTGCGGATTCGAAACTGATTTCATCTTATCTTAGACGACAAAAATGAAAAGAACCTCTATCTGCTTGCATATTATTCACGATAATTGTTTTATATTGCAGTGGGGACATCGAAATTCTGTTTGTTCGTGTGGTTGATGAGCGAAATTGTGCCGATTCACAACAATTCCGATCAAATGGCGTCCAGCAGTAAGTGAGGATTGAGTGTGATTCTAGAGTTACTCATGTATGAGAACATTTTTGTTTGGTCGATTGTCATTCCTCTTCCTCATCAGAACCTTTTCAGATCATTTGAACAATAGCCCAAAGCAGCGGATTAAAGCTGCAAAGCGAATTTTAAAACGTAAGTTCCATCGAATTCGTTACTCTAAGGGTTGGAAGCTTTTGTGAGCTAATGTAGCATCTACCTGAGCGGATTGCGGATCGACCTTCCCAATTCAGTATTATTTAGTGCTTCGGAATAGAACCCTCAAGCTGTGGGGCATAATACCCAGGCTACGGCAGCCCACTCGCACTGCTAGCATTTCTTAGCTAGTTGACAAGGCATACTTCAGCACTTTCATGTTGAATCATCGAGGATTTGGTGTGAATACCGCGCAAGTGGTGAACGGGTCCCTTGAACCGCACCGCGACCACACGCATGCAAAAACTTACTTCTAATTTCATTCCTAAGCTACGCACCGTACTGTAGTCGTATTTTCGTGTTCCTTCGAAAGGATAACATATTAAGACCGGACCGGGATGACCCCGTGGACAAAGGATAAAGTCTTCGCCGTAATCAATCCCTTTGTGGGATGCGGCACGCATTCTACTTCCATTCAGAATCGTAGTGGCTTATTGAATGCGATGTGGCCTATACAATGACTTGCGGGGCCAGCCGATGTACAAGTCAGTGTTTTATCCTCCCAGACGAATCTGGTACCAATTCGCCGTCCCCGCAGGGTGGGCTCGCTTGACCTGGGCGGGAGCTGATCAGGGAATTTATACTTGAATCGTGCGTGTGGTGCGTGCACTTGCCACTACAAAACCGCCGCCTCAGTAGTTGCGTTTACCTTGTCGCTCTAAAATTTGTCCGGTTTCCAGCAGTGTAAATTGTTGAACCCCATCTCAGTGTCATCCGAGGATTGATTCCTCACTCTTTCCTGAAAGAAGATATGCCTTACGAGAAAGCTAACTCATCACGATTGAAAAACGCTTTTCGGCCATTTATGGCATGTGAGCGAGGGGGCGGGCAAGTCACCGAGATAATGGTCGGAGGGGTTGGAGTTCAGTGACTTTCTCTGGCCTTCATCCTAACCTGCAATTCCGAACGGTGTCTTTAAAGTCATAATAGCGCTGATCATGTGGGCAGGATTTTCGGATCATTGACGCGTTCCTCCTTCTTGCCGTCTCGGGAGGTGCTGATCCCTGAGAATGGCGCACCTGTTCTGTCCACGTGACTCCGCCCATAACATCAGCGCGGAAAGTGCTTGTAGCCTAGACGCCCAATCCAAATCTCCTCTTTGCGAAAAGTTTGTTTCACAGCGTAGGAGAAGCAACCGGAATTAGTGAAACTAGCTCCTACTTTTGTTAATTTTGGAGCACGTGAATTCTTTTCTTTATTTTCGCAGTATTTAGAAACCAGAATTCCACGATGTCTTGCATCAAACGATATTCAATGGCTGATCGAAGCAAAACTACAAAAATTTCTACATTTTCCACCAATGGAGACAAAAACGTACAGTGAGTTTTTCAATAGAATTTATCGGAAGCGATTATCCTGTAAGGTGGTGAATCTTTTGGTACAACAGCTGCTGTGAACCAAGGGGGTGGGGCTTACCTTCGCCTGGAGCGGAAGCTTCGGGCGAGCCAATTCTTCAGTGCAAGAGGGGGGGGTTTCAAGCTGCACTTAAATCTCCGCACAGGGGCCATCTGGTACGCGAAGGTCAGCTCAGAAAACGCGAGTTGGGGCCAGTCAATAAAGCACTGAAGAGTAAGAAACGTGCATTGAAATGAATGCACGTGGACTCCATCATCTTAAGCGCCCCTTTTATTGATAAGGCTTTTATTATTGTTGAGTTTGGCCCTAATCATTTGAACAATCTCACAATTTTAAGGTGAAGTGTTGTGTAATTTTCTGCTGGGCTTGCACGCGTACAGAGGTAGCCCCGACTATGTATCCAGTGACTCGATTGAAAAGGAGTTCAATGGAGTGATGAAAGAGGTGGGTTTCAAAATAAAGCTCGGCCTAGTTCGGCGACGGGTGGGGGCTTTTTGCACTTTCGATGCTTCGGGTATGTGACAAGAGAATCGTAATGCCGCGCTGGTGGGCGTCGCGTGCGACGTCGCGCCCGCAAATGACGATGGTTCCAGGTAGTAGATGGCGACAACAGGCAATTCAGAACCGAAAATAGTCATGAATGTCTACGATGACGGGTCTACATGAAGTCCGGTGCTCCAATCGACAGGTCGAGTCAAGAAAACGTCCGCGCCCATCGCCGCGCGCGGCGGAGCGGCAAATTACGATTCTCTTGCCCGTCTCTCCAATGCTTCACTTGTTACGATTAACAAGTCTTATCCTGGTGTAACCTGTGAACTCGTGAAGCGCTAGCTAGCAAGCTTGTCGAGCACCATGATAAATGGTATCTGCGTGGTATTCCACTGCTTTACAAGAGTTGACAGGTTTTCTTTACAAATATTGATTGGCATCATTTCGTGGCTTCACAAGATTTCACAGGTCTCCACTTGATAGCTCGACACCGTCGTTGGGAAGTAGCAAAGGGCTGCGCTCATAGTTTGCGGCAGCCTCGACCATCGAACACCAGCCCATCGGCGTTTCGAGTGTACGTCAGCATCAGTGACCAAGAAAGCGTAGATATCGATCTAGCAAATGGCGTCTACCGGCGTCCACCAGCGTCCACCAGCGACCATCAGCGTCTCGAGGGACTAGGAAAGTATGGATATCGATCGAGCGTCTGCCAGCGCCTACCAGCGTCCACCAGCGACCACGAGTTGAGTGTATGGGGAAGTAGGAGGGCAGCAGACTGCTGGTAGAGTATGGAGAAGTAGGAGGAAGGAGACAACTGGATTAGGCGTCATGAAATTGTGGCGTGTGCAAGCGCACCGCACCACTACACAATACCGTACTCCTGCCCGCTTTTGGACGCTGATAGACGCTAGATCGATATCCATACTTTCCTAGTCCCTCGAGACGCTGATGGTCGCTGGCGGACGCTGGTGGACGCTGGTAGACGCTGCCGTTCGCTAGATCGATATCTATACTTTCCTAGTCGCTGACGCTGACGGACGCTCGAAACGCTGATGGTCAGACGCTCAAAACGCAGATGGTCGCTGGTGGAGCTGATGGTTACTGGTGGACGCTGCTGCAAAGTATGGACGCTGTCAAAGTGCAAAATGCCCCCCTCCTCCCTCCGTCGCCGAACTGTATCATAAAGCTGACTATGAGTTTCGATTCTTATACATTCTTTAACA
>MU914555.1:12062-32044 GCA_036418165.1 Cooperia oncophora
T
This sequence comes from Cooperia oncophora, assembly GCA_036418165.1. Taxonomy (NCBI): domain Eukaryota; kingdom Metazoa; phylum Nematoda; class Chromadorea; order Rhabditida; family Trichostrongylidae; genus Cooperia; species Cooperia oncophora. The sequence goes on from MU914555.1 coordinate 12,064, forward strand.
GAGTCGATACTCCCGCAGTTATTGAAAAGGAATAAGAGGTGGTTCGGTAGACAGAATAGAGTATAGAATACTTCATTCTCGAGAGAGACCTCAAACTTGGGTAATTAAACGTTTATGGTTCTAATCAAAAACGATAACAATCAAACAACCTTGAACAATCAAAAACAGATAACATACAGTAGATCGCAAGAGAAATCTTCAATTGTAAGGGATTCAGGTTAGAAGAGAATCAATCGCCAGGGAAATCTTCAATTGCAAGGGATTCAGGTTAGAAAGGATCACAAGAAAAATCTTCAATTGTAAGGATTCAGGTTTGAAGAGGATTAATCGGAACAGAACTCTTCAATCAATCGCAAGAAGATATAAAAACTAGGGCCGTCAATAAGAAGTTAAGGGGAGAAAAAAATGAGCGTCCCTGGGCGACGCGGCCTTTATATGCCCGTCTTTTGGCGTGCAATCGTTGCGATCTAAGTTGCCGTATTGACGGTCTCAGATCACCTTCGATGAAGCGCCCCTTTTTTCGAAGGAAGTCGCGCTGCTTTTCGCGATAGTGCTTGATGCCTCGCGGAAGCATTTGCTCTCTGATAACTAGTATATATGGCTCGGGATAATCTCATGTTACTACATTGCTTATTGCTCCCACATCAGGCTATCATCTTCCGTTTCAGAATGCTCATCTGCTAGCCGGTATTGCAGAGAAGACTTTATCAAGTGGGTAGAACGAGTTTTTGTAGCAACATAGAGCTTTCCAGTAGAAATTTGATGACAACCTTAGATGTGCTGGATAATAAAGAGATTCTACAGCAATTGAAGGACGAAAACTTCGACGTCGCCATAACGGAACTATTCGACTTCATTGGAATCGGTCAGTAAACTTTGCGTGGCAATAAGTAAAGCAAGGTATATGAAAAAGGCTATATGCCCCTTTCTCTCCCCCCCCCCAATAAAAATGAGCATGTTCACAGACAGTTTCATAACACCGCACGGCAAATGTGGGCAGTGTGGCAAAACTTTAGCTTCCCCTAACTAGATATTGACTAAACGCGCTTCGAAATTCGTTAGGATTGGGCCTTCCAATGGTAGTTCTCCTACCCTCGATACGGATTTCTTCGCCACCAAGGAGTCATGGAATGTTGACCAAGCTTACATCGTCACTTGAACACAATTTTTTGTCCACGGGTTGCAGAGAATGGGCAGAAGTGGGGCGGCTACTGTTAAACTCCTTTATAAGTCGCAATTTGAGAACCATTTCCATCCCTAACGACACATGGGCTTGCACAGCGTTGTGGTATTTCGAAGTTAGTCATATGACAAACTGCCTTCGTAAGAAGCTTGCAATAGTGGCTGCGGTAAATCACATTAACTATGCTAAATGAGTCACATTTTCGAGATCCAGGAAATCATTCCTAACGGATTTTGATCTGAAACTCAATTAAAATGCATTGATAGTGTGCAATGTGTCTTTTCAGGGGTTCTTGAAGCTATCGGCCTCAAGAATGTTGTCGGAGCGCATACGTGTGCGCTAATGGAAGGAACATCATTGGCTTTAGGCGCACCAATTCTTCCAAGCTTTATGCCAGGTAAGAAACTGCGATGATGTAAGAAATGATGAGCATTCTTATGCTTAAAAAGTTGTGATAGGAAAAAAGGGCTTAAATCCAGGTATATGACGTTCTTGCTCACGGTTGTGAGCTTCCTCAGCTGTTTCTATTATGTGCTATTTGACGATGTTTTCTGCGTGTTTATATGGTTACATCACAACTTTGTGAAATGTTCTAATATGAGCAGTGCTGATTGGATTAGTGCCTGGGAAGTCTTAAATAAAATTCTAGTTTTTTACCAAAAGCTTTTTCAGCATCTCTGGGAATTACGAACGACTCAACTGATTTATGGACACGTGCCACAAACCTTTTATTCACGGTCCTCTCATGGTACTTCCAAGGACGAAGCGCTAATGCTGCAGATCGAGTGATGAGAGAGAAACTAGGGCCCACTGCCACTCCAGTATGGGTAGGTTCCATAGAAAGCCTTAAGTCTATGTTCGAACTTGATTGAAAATGGTAGTAAAAATCGAGTACAAGAAGTGATTCTCTCTCCAAACGCAATTTGCAGGTGTTCTTTTCGGTGAGGAAACGCATGAATTATTGTTCTCTCGAAATTAAAGTCGCGGAAAAAAAAGATGGAGCAAGCCCAAGTCGCGCGCCTTTTAACAGTTTTACATACAATTTTCAAACTGCACGAGGTACAGATATCACAACCACGCCCTACATAATGTACCCCGCACTAAGATCCCCGAAAAATCACAACCTATGTCTTGCATTCCAAAAACTCAAGCTTTGAATTCCCAGGGTTACCAAAACATTACCCAACCATTTAGTAATGAAAGGCTCGACCACACACATCGTGAGCAAAAACAGATCGGCTGGCATTATTACTCAATCCGTAAGATTATTGCTGATAAATATAAATCTCAGCATTTTCTCATAGCGATAACTTCCGAGCGCACACTGCAGAAGCCAGAAGAACAAGTTATCATGTAAATCGCCTGTAAAGACCAGCTGAATTATCATGAAAAACCTATAAGCGTTATAGATATGGATTGGAATTCTTTTACACACTACGGCAAGACGTGAACCCAAAGCCCCTTCATCCTCGCAGTTCTGAACGAATTATAGTGGAACGTAAGGGTCACTTGCCCGCGAACCACCTGCCATACTAAAGACATTGGCGTCACACCGCCGGTTTTCAAAGTTCCTAATGCTATGGAAACAACTTAGGTTTATCGAGAGTTGTAAAAAAGAAATGAAAGAAGGGAGCGAACACTCAGACAGGTGCGATCTTCTTCTGATGTATCGTGAAGCATTAGTAACTTTCGAAATCAGTCCAATATCAAAGGGGCAGCGACATGCCTCATCGCAAAAATCTTCAAAATTCTGTTCCGGTAACGAATCTAATCATTGAACTTCATTTTTCGAATAGCATTTTAAGGCGTACTTGATTTGGGTAAACAAAGATTTCATGTGCAATTCTGAAATTTTACGCAAAACTAATTAAACAGGGCCATGCGCGACGTTTGGCTGCTGTCCAACTTTGTTTTCCGCGACTGTAGAGTGCAACAACGCTCAATCAATTGAAGAAAGTGAGATAGGAAGGGGAAACACATGAAGGAAAGAAAGCCGGACGATCTGAACACCCTCAATCACGCTCAGTGAACACGACTAGAAGGATAAATTTCTTGCTGTAGCCAGTAGTCCATCCTTATTGGAATGCGGCATGCATTCTACTTCCATTCAGATTCGCAGTGGACTATTCATTGCGGTGTGGCTTATGCAATGACTTACGGGTGCAGGCCGATTAAAAAAGTTATTGTTTCATCCTCCTATATGGACCTGGTAACAACTCACCGTCCCCGAAATGTAAGAGGCTTGGTGAGCTTGAACGGGAACTGATGCAAGATTTGATCTCGAGTGATCAAGTCTCCATACTCTGCCCGCACTCTGTTCAACGAGAAGTACTTGCGTCGATACCAAGGTCTCGCAGCAAAACGTCCATTCAGTGGCCGAAAACAACCAGAAACGAAAGGGCGCAAACGAGTAGCGCGTTTGGCCATGCATAGGCGCGCGACTAGTCGCTCCACTTCACCCATGGCAAGGACCAGAATCTTTGGACATGAATGTACAATTTGTCTTTAATATATGGGTCTCTCATTGCAGAAAGAGTAGTTTATATAAGAATTTGACGTTAGTGGACCAGCACTGGGAAACTTGGCTGATGCTTTATAGTCCTAATCTATTTTTCGTATAGTATTTTTGGTAAACATAGCCCTGAAACAAGACCAAGACCAAGATTCGTACAGGACGTAGTTTCAAATATGTCATGGGTGCTTGTCAATTCCGAACCACTAATGGATTTCGACAAACCTACACTGCACAAAATTGTAGACGTCGGAGGCCTTGGAGTGCACGAGCCGAAGCCACTTACTGAAGTCGGTTTTTTATTATCACTCTTGTTTTTAGTTCAAGTATATTAGTATAGTTGTATCTTTATAGAAATGGAATCGCATTCTCAGTCTAAGGAACCGTACCATTCTCATCTCGTTTGGCACTGTAGCGCAAAGCAAGTTCATGCCCGACTCAATGAAGAGGGCTATCATTGATGTGGTCAAGTCGTGAGTCATCCGAATTGTTCCGCAGTAAAGTGGGAATTCCCTCTTGTGGCAGGTTTCAATAGTTTCAATAATGAACAGAGCGACGGCAACGTTTATGGGGCATTGCAACAGTTTTTGTGCCTCGCCATGGAGGACTCCCCCGAGTGAGGCGGAAGAGAACTGCAATATCTCCGTCGGGCGAGTAAACAGGGAACTGGTATCAAATAAATAGAGTGGACAGTAGGATTGAAGGGGTGTGTCAGGCGGGATGGGTTTGGCGCCGTGCCAAACCCGTTCCCCACCAGTCGTCGAAGCGAACAAGCGACAAGACTGTCATATCGCTCATAACAATCGTTTTCCACCAAATATTGTCGCTTAACCACTTCAACAGTTGGGAGAGGACAGGTTAGGCGCTGCGTCAGATTCATTTCGGTGGACACACCCCTTCATCCGGAGCCAACCAGACGATAAATGAACAGCTATGAGTTGTGCTTGTTTAAGCACGATAAGGAACAATCAGCTGGCTGAGGGGGTTGTTTCATAGGTCCATCTTCCTGGAAAATTTTACTAATTCAGTTTTAAAAGCTCAGTTTGGTCGAAGAAGGTCAACAGGTGCCGATTCATTATCCAACGGGTTACTCGAGCCTGGGTCTTACGCCTGGGGTTCGTATTTAGATCAAAGAGGCAACTGCTTTAGCCCGCCCCGGAATAACCACCGGAATAACCAGTCGCGTACCCAGTCCGACCTTCCATCAAAATTCCATCAAATATCTTTATTCTCAAATAACTCAATCTTAGTGTTGTGTTGATCACTATTAAAGTTTCCCATCTGTATAACTGGCTAATTTGATTGCGGCGCCCCCATTCCTGCTATATTTATACTTGTGAACATTCAGAATCTGCACACGTGGTTTAAAGATATATTGACGAGTAATTTTTACGGTCTTGCTGACGTGTATCCTGGTTGATTGTTTCGTTTTGTCGAGGAACACCTTGAGTGCAGCATCAAATAAATAAATAAATTCTGAGTGGAAGCACGAGTGCAGAAAACTTGATCATCGCTTTCGATGCTTATCGGGAAGGTAGAAGCTTGCTGAAAGCATCTCTAGATGGCTGCAGCGTGAGGGCCTTATTGCAGCGCCAACACTTAAAGAAAAAACCACGACAAGCAGAGTTTCGAATTAGAGCCTACAGCATGAGCTATGTGGTGCTTTTTGGGCCTTTCTAGTTTCTAACTCCGCCTGAATTTTCACTCTGCGCTTTGGTACGAACTAGTTGTGTCTAAGAGGTCAAAACCCTGTTGGACAGAATTTTCCGCATTATTGTTGGGCTGACGCCGACGTGCAAGCTACCCAATTGCTTTGGGGTAGATTCTTAGGCGTCACGTCTATCGGCTGGTCTCATGCCAGGACAGAATAGTGAAGGGTCCCGCTACTGTTTCACTCCCATCTTAGGCTTCCAGCTTATCACATGTCTCTAGGGCCATCGCTCTCCTACACTCTCCTACAGCTATAAGATGGACCTTTGTTAGCGGGCTTTTTCGCATGCTCAAACGCTATATACTACTATATCATCACTGCACGTACCAAATAATTTCAGTTACCCCGATATTACGTTCATCTGGAAGTATGAAGATCCAGACAACGAGATGTTTGGAGGAATAGATAATCTGTTTCCTTCAAAATGGACGCCACAAAGCTGCTTATTAGGTTAGTGGTACGTCATTTCTGCTACTCCGAACTTATTCTTGCAATTTCCCGCTCTTAATCTGCGTTCATACTTTGCGGCAGCGTCAACCAGTGATCTCCAGCGTCCACCAGCGATCATCAGTGTTCCGAGCGTCCGTCAACGTCAGCGACCAGTAAAGTATGGATATCCATTTAGCGTCCACTAGCGATCAGGAGTAAAGAGTATAGGGAAGGGTAACAAACTGCTGGAATAGTATGGGCTAGTAGGAGGGAGAAAACAGTTGGATTTGTGTAGTGAAATTAAGGCGTGTGCAACCGCAGCGTACTTACACAATACTACTCCTCGATACCCGTGAATGGTGGTGGTCGCTCGTGGACACTGGTAGATGCTGGAATGAAGTGCCTTCCCAGTTCCTTGGAATGCTGGCCGCTGGCTAACGCTGGTGGATGCTGGTAGCTGTCGTTCACTAGATCGATATTCATAATTACCTAGTCGATGATGCCGACGCCCTCTCGAAAGAATGGTGGTCATTGGTGGACGCTGGTGATCTGCTTGACGCTGTCGCAAAAAGTGAACGCAGCCTTATAGCGTAGGCCTATAGTTCCTATCTAGGCAACATCTACGAGTATCTGACAGCCAGACAGTGCACAGCATCGTGTGTGAAACACATAAGAGGTCGCACTTTTCCACTGGAGAGGGGGGAGTCGTATTTGGTCGTTGGGAGAGGGGGTATGTGTAGTATTTGAGAGAAATTTGCTGCTTCGGGGAAAAATTCTCCCTGTTGACTTTCCGGAGTGATTTTGCCTGTTTCATGCGTACTATCTCGAAGGGGAGAGGGGGGGGTCGTACCTACAGTACCATTTCACACTTCGCGATGCTGTATTCTGTAGCCAGAATCTCTGTCATGAAGTGGGCCGGTACGCGGTTGCAGAGGATGTACCACTTCTGCCACTTGGAAGTGAGTGACGATGCTATTGCGAGGGCCATCAATCGTACTTCGGCTCCACACAAGTGCCGGTCCCAGGCGCAGTTCGGCTTCGTGATGGCACTTAGCGACGTTTCTGCTGGCCACCTAGGGATGAATTCCTGTAACGGAAATGCCATGCATGTGACATTTCGCTGCTTTATAGAAGTTCACCTTTCTCACCAGTGTGAGACTTTTCACTTAACATGAACTAGCATTATTTGTTAGCTGAAGCCCCCCTCCCCTAAAAAACCGAACAAAAAACTGAACAGCTCTCCATTTACCATCCGGTCATGAATGAGTCGGCATCCGCATCTCGTTCATCTATCTCTCCGTTCTCCCGACTTCTTCTGTTTCTAAGCCTTTCGCTCTGACTATACTATAGGTATGCTCGCCCAAAGCTCAAAGCCTATTACAGGGAGGCCTACTTAGGAAGATATCAACTTCTTTCTTGCTTTCTGAAAGCTCAATTAGCATTTGCAAGTCCACATCTTTCATGGAACATTTTTTCTTTCGTAGCTCGAAGCACTGTTGAGATGCTCAGAAGAAGTTTCTACGAAAATGCTAATTCCCGAAGTTTCACGTTAGCGTGGAGAAGCATTTGCAGAAATTCGAACATATATTTTGCTTTCAGCCGACAAACGTCTGACACTTTTCATCACACATGGTGGTGCTGGAAGTATGATGGAGAGCGCTCATCGCGCGAAGCCCCTGGTCGTGGTTCCCTTGTTTGGCGATCAAACGAGAAATGCGAAACTTATCGAGAAGTTTGGTTATGGTAAGTGAAGTATGGATTGGGAAATAGAAGGGGGAAAGTGTCTCCTGTATAGTATTTTGGGACACTCTACGGGTACAAACGTAGGCCTTTCAGTTGTTTTTGAAGCTGTTTTGATAACTGCTGTTTAACGCCGCAGTACGCGTTCCGAATGTTATCACAAGAATGCTGAGTTGTGGGCAAAAGTCGTGCCCCAGGCGGGAGTCGAACCCGCACCTCACGCTTTCCGGGCGAGTGCGCTATCCGTTACGCCACCAGGGCCGCTTTTACCCTCTCAGCTTAACGGCTTATGCCGTAACCTTACAGCACTCACACGTTTAACTTGGTGAGCCGGTCAGCCGTAATCGTTAGATATCGGCATGGAACCGCGAGGCCGAAGGCTTTACAAGTTTTTGAAGCTGTTTTTGTTGGATAACTGCTGTTTTACGCCGCAGTACGCGTTACGAAAGTTATCACAAGAATGCTGAGTTATGAAACACAAGTTAAACGTGTGAGTGCTGTAAGGTTACGGCATAAGCCGTTAAGCTGAGAGGGTAAAAGCGGCCCTGGTGGCGTAACGGATAGCGCACTCGCCCGGAAAGCGTGAGGTGCGGGTTCGACTCCCGCCTGGGGCACGACTTTTGCCCATAACTCAGCACTCTTGTGATATACCTGTCAGTTGTCTTCTTCGAACGGTAGGATCGCTTAAAAGCTCGCAAAGAGCAGATAACCTTCATCAGCGTCGTTATAGCATTAGGTAAGTTCAATAAAAAGCAACCAAGTAGAAAAACTGTGATGCACTTGCACAGAGTTCCCAAGTTTCCCTCCCTCCCCTTCGACGGCTGCTTTTTCTTGAGAATGTTCTGAGGAACGAGGAAGGGCTCGTACCAGATGGAAATTCGTGGGGGGAGGGAGAAGGGAGAATCGTAATTTGCAGGAATTCTTCCCAACGGAAAAAACCCCTGACTAGCAGGATAGGGCTGGCGGTGCACCCCATGCCATCTGAAGTGCGGCAAGTCTCGCAAAGCAGCCAAGTATCTCCTAGCTTGTTAACATGCCTCACCCCTTCCGGGTCGAATAATTTGGATCTTAGTGCGAATAACAATGTTTGTAGCACCCCATTCGCCACCCTAGCTGGGCTACGGACTCGTACAACAATGCTAAATGGGCCATGCTGCCACACCAACTGTCAGTTCGTTGCTCATCCTGCGCATTGGATGGTTTGTTGACTAGGATAGTTAAGCGAACAAGTTTCGCCCACTCCCAATCTGTGCGTAAATTCTTTATTGGTTATATGACTCGAGTACTTGGAAAGTCGTGGATTTCTTGATGAAAATATGTGCAAAACAAATAATAAAACAGTTAAGGTGTTCCTCTGGATAAAGCTCACCTTCACGACAGCAACCTGCTGCGTAGCGCAATCGAACGGATTCTCGCCGATTCTAAGTGAGCGACAGTGCTTTCCTTACGTGATGGAGATGAGAACATCACTGCCAACAGAATTTCCCCATATGTGCTAATCCTGAAACCCATATAGTAAAATGAGGCAATCTGTATTGGAATTTCAGATATCAAAAAGCAGCCAATCGGATAAGCCAGCTGCTGTCGCGACGTCCATTCAGTCCAGAGGAGAAACTCGTGAAAACCGTTGAGCTCGCTGCCGAATTCGGAGATCTCCCTGAGACCAAAACGGCTGGAAGAAGCCTTGGATTTGTCGCCTATCACAACCTCGATTTAATTTTTATTTTGGCAGCGACGTTCGTCGCATTCATACTTTTTGTTTTATACGTTATTCTCCGGTTACTGAAGTGTAATTCTTTAGCACGGAAATTGAAATCTCAGTGAATAGGTTTTTGTGAATTAGCTGTCTTGTATTGAAAGCTGTCGTTGATATGGAGTCTTTCTAAAGTAATTCCATTCAGTCAAGTCAATGGCCATCAACTTTCAACAGTGACTGACAATCGGCCTGAAATAATACCGTAAGAAATAGCAGCAATAATAAAAACAATTGGAACGACGAAGGTACATGCGAATACACCTGAAGTTGCTATGACAAACCATAATCTATGAAACATATAGTGAGGCAAGATAAAAAGAAAATATCATAAGCGCTAACTCTAATACTAATAATATACTTCTACTACTACTAATATACTTCTATTAATGACTTCCAAATAGAACACAGAACTGTTAGCATGGATAGGAAGGGGTTAATTTGAGTCGAGTATAAATAATTTCAAAATTTATTTACCTTAATGCTTAGGGATTGGCTCGAAGAATTGTAGTAGAATCGAACATAAAATAACAAAAAAGTGCTTCCAATGAGTCAACGCCCATTAATATCTAATCATGATTCAGAAACTCTATCTGAAACAAGAATCACAATAATAATGTAATAAATAGCAACAACATTAAAAAAGAATGGGAACGACGAAGCCATACGCGAATAAACCTGATGTTGTTTATAAAAAACCATAATCTATGGAATACTAAACTACCGTTCTTCATAATTTACTACAACTACTATGATGTGCATTAGGGCTTATCCCTATATAGAGATACTGGGAAAGGAATGAAATAGGTAAATTCAATCCTACATAGCAGAAACCTTTTGATAACATAATGTGCTTTAAACACCTAAACAACTAACTAGTAAGGTTACTATGGGTTTTACTAAGTCAGACGTGATCGTGCTACACCGGGTGCAGTTGCACTCGATGTTGCGAAATAAGACTTACGACGACTAGTGTGTTTCAATTACTGCCTAGTTCGATAACATTAGTCACGGAACAAGTAGACAGGCTATTACGCAATAAGGTCATAGATATGTACAATACATACGTTATCGTCGGCACGTGGAAGAGTTTTAATTACTGTTTAGAATTTCAACAACGTACTATATAAAATCTTCTCGTAACGGCCCTGAAATAAAATCATTCGCCGATATTTAGTAGACTAGATAAACATAATATTACGACGTCTTACAGTAACGGTTGATGTGAATAAGTTCTATGAGGCACAAAAGATTGTTACACTCCAATAAACCACTATTAACGATACGAGGTAGTACGTGTATTATAGGTTTTCAATAGGCATAGATGTGTGGTTGCAAAACAATGGGTGCAAGTGCACATGGCGTTGCAATCACACCTAATAGTCGTACTACTTATTGGACGACATACTCATAAAAAACAAGAGTTATCGGAGAGCCGTCCAGATATAGTTTTTAAAGAACTTTACCTGAATTTCCTTGAAATTAGGATATAAGGATGGATTACAATTTGACCGTTCAGGCTTACCACTCCACTATAATTGCCTAAATATGCAATATTAAGCCTTTTATAGTAAATATTGGAAATATTCCAAGTTTACATGGTTTCACTAGTTTTTCGTAGCGTCGACACTCCAAATATAACGTTATCAAATAATGGATATCTAGCTATTTTATTCTAGCGACTTCAACCTACCAGGGCACAGCGCAGGCACATGGTTGTGGTTTATACTCGGCGAAAAAGTTGTCGAGCGGGGGGGGGGGGGGTATGTAGTAAGCAGTGCGACGTACATGGTACGGGCGTACATACTAGCTATAATTCATAAAAATCCACCAAGTGAACCACATAATTCCTAGCCAGAAATACGACCCCCCCTCCCAACAACGACCAAATTACGACCCCCCTCCAAAACGTCCGCAAAGCGAGAAAAATCAACTATAAAAATAAATTTTTCCCAGCCCAAATACGACCCCCCCTTTTGACGGCCAAATACGACCCCCCCCATAGGGAATCCCCAACCAATGCTGTGCCCTGCAACCTACAGTTAATGCAAGGACCGGTAATAAGTGTTCAAGGGTTCTAGGTTTTGTTCCCCTACATACTACTTTTTCAGGTACTTCTTTTGGAATCGGGATAAGATACCAATTCTTTTATTATATACTATAAGAGGACCATACCTTTTACTAAAAATAGGGATCAGCGCTGACCGGGTTATACGAGTCAAAAATGGCAAGAGGGATCAAATTTTTGACCCCCCCCCCCCTAAGGGCTAGTTGTTCCTCCGGGAACACACAGGTAGTGCCACGCTCGGAGCAGCAGCCCTGCCGAACCTTTGGGAGATTCCTCTCTGCCTATGGTTGGACCACTCATGCGCTTAGATTTCAGGTAAATAAATTGCGATCAAAGCTACTATATCAAACAGGGATTCCACCGGGTTAGGGGAGAGGCGAACTGTTACGTACCCCATCGTGACAATGTCCGCCGCTGATGGTGGACACCGAAATGTCCACTTCGGACCATGTCCACCATATGTGGCGGACGGGCTTTTGATGAAATTTTTAGAAACAGTTCGAGTTCTTCGAGGAACATTGCTCAGTGGTACATACCTTTGTTAATTTATGCAGAATAGTGGACCAACGAGATCTTCAGATATAAGGGTCCCAGGCACGATTCAACTAGCAGCACCTGAGCCCAAAACCTCTAGAAAAATTTCTGCTGAAAAATTGCCGGTAGGGGTTACTCAGTGCCCGATCACGAATGTGACGCCCGTTTCAGGCGCCAGCGGTGTCTTACTTCATTTGGCACCATTAGGCGCGAACTCACCACTACCCTTTTTCACCAAACTTCAGGAAAAGTTCACTGGGGCTTTTGTCGAGTCCGGCGTTCTTTGCAGGTCCCAGCGCTAACTGGGCCCCAGTTTGATGCTATCACTCTTCCACGCAAATTGAGTATCCAAGGCATCCCATACTAAGGTTATGCTCGAATGCAGAGCAGCAGCGACTTCAGCGAAAAAGGCGACGGCGAGTGCAGGTGGATCCTAGCGCCGAATAGCGCCGGTGAAAAAACTATAGGCACTGTCAACCCTTCACTGCCTCAGACATCCGGAACCAAGCCAACTTTCGACCAACTTTCTTTCTATGTGGACAGACTTGGCTTAGCAGTCGTTTCCTGAGTTGGTTTGACCTTTTGAACACGAGTACCACTTCCGCTCGGCTCAAAACCCCCTTGCCACCAGATTTTGAGCCACCTCAATAGTCAAATCACCGAATATGCAAGCTCACACGGTTTTCGAGGGAAAGACTAAAGACGAGGGGTAGCACTAAATTAGCGCACATTGGCGCCAAATGGGACTAGAGGACATACGAATGTCTATTTTGTAACCTGAGGAATAACCCCTGCACTCGATGGTTCAGTAAAAAAGGAGATTTCGGGAGCAGAAAGTTGAACAGTGCTAAAATTTTTAGTAAGGGGTCACGAGGGACCGTGTCCACCACTGGTGGCGGACACTTGCTGAGAGCTCGCAAATGCTCCGGTCCGAACGAGCCGTTTTCGAAAAACGCGCCTGGTCGCGAATGGGTTAAAGATTTGAGAATGAAAAAGGGTTGTATGTGTAGGACTGAGTGTACTATTTGTAGTATTATTGACAAAACCACTACATTAGCTCGCAAGTTACCAAACTGAAAATTAATACTCACAATGGTATAAACACCAACTGTTTTCTAAAAATGTTATATATGGTTTAACGTGCAATGAATGCGGAGTCCAATAAGGAATGACAACAACAGCTCAAAGATAGCATAAAAGAGCACCTTTATAACGTTAATTCTCATAAAATACACACTTCTTTATATGACCATTTACAAATGCAAGAAAGGTGTTACCGTCTCCACTTCAGATTAACAAGGGAACAGAAGATAAAGCTGTTTTAGCAGAGTGGAACTATTCTGGGTAAAGTTATTAATGACCCTGGCTATGGTAATATCACCAACAGAAACGTTCCCAAAGTGATAAATAGTAACCTCCCCTATTTCTTGCCTAAAGCCATTAAAACAAGAAACAACAGAGGTACTAATAAAAATAAAAAGAAAAATGGAAGAAGTTGTAAGGACTATAAACAAATATTGAATGAAATAATCGATAATGAAAACACGTTGGAATCAGCTGACTATTACAGAATGTTTGAAAGCATAAGAAAAACAGAAATTAATAAAATGTTGTCTTTGTGTAGTGATTCCTTCACAGCGTAAAAGAAAAAACTAAGCTGTAGTTTTTTTGTTTATTAGCTCAATTACATTACAACATAGAATACAATAAAAAGCCGAAGAAAAACTATCATAACTTGACTGTCTATTTTGAAAATGAAGTATTCAACGAAATACCGTTTAATAGTATACTGAATTCCGGTACATTCAAAAGAATTCTCCATTGCAGAAGCAGTGATGAACATACTCCTATTTGGATTATGTATAAGTATTCGACTACTTTTTCCAGCAAAATGTATAATTACAATAGCTTCCTTAACACGTTGACAACGAACCGTTTTCTTCATGAATTGCCCGTGGGACGGCACGTTTTTCTTCGTAGAAACTTAGTAATTTTTGAATAAATGAATGGCTACGGTCAAAGTTTCAAGAAATGCAAGATACGAGTATACGAATCTCGAATCTTTGACACAATTTAGCTTTTATTGCTCCAATCTTCCAAAACCAGGCCATTTTTTACCAACTTCTTCCTCTGGAGGCAGATTTTGGCTGAAAATTTGTCTGCCGGGGTAGTTTGACCTCCTAAAGATCATTATTGCATCCCCTTGGCCCGAGAATGTTTGTTCTTGAAATAATTTTATGAAAAGAAAATGAAACAATTGCGCAGATTTTGAGTTATATAATAACTGTAGGATAGCATTGGGTCGCACCATTCCACAAGACAAACTGGCTATCGTTCACCATTGACGGAAATCGTCGTCAACGCGTTGAATGGATATGATATTCTTGTTCAGGGGTCGAACTACCCCTAGGGACAAATTTTCAGCTAATTTGGTGATTTACGGTATTTTGGCGCCGGCGCCTGTGGCGCGGGCGCCAGGTAGTTCGCGCCAAGCAGCTGTGGTATTCATTTCAGAGGGACAAGCTACCCCCAGGGACACGTTTACGACAAACTTGGCTGTTCGTCCATCTTTATTCTTAGAAAATATACTGGCAGACACCATTGTCTGCCATCGTCGTCAACGTGTTAAAGGGGCTGCAGTGTGAGGCTCTCGCGACAAGATCCTGACAGAGACTTGGAACTCCGCCCCTCCGTGCCCGTACATTCTGTGTCCACCCAGGGGGGTCTGAGGCCTTGATTTCTTCATCCCGTCCAGATGTTCCTTAACCCTGGAGCAAAGTGGTCGCCCGGTTTCGCCGATGTATTCGTCCCCACAGAGGGTGCATGAGATCAGGTAGATCACACCTGATGCCATGCAGTCACCCTGCTTCCCATGTGGGCAGATAACACAATGGGGGGTAAGGCAATACCGGTCGTACCAGCGATTGCGGACCAATTGCTGCTTGAGGGACGTGGGAGGGATCTCGACCACCCGGACCATTGAGTCGAGGCTGGACCTGCGTAGGGCCATTCTTACGGCGGAGCTGATCCCATCACTGACGAAGGGCAAGTAAAACGGCACCTTCTCGGAATCCTCGTTCGCACCCCTATCTCGTCGCCTGCTGGGTGGTCCAGGGGAGGTCCATCTTTCGGAGGGTAACCATTGGAGATAGCTATCTTCCGCGCTTTAGTCTACAGTGAGCTGTCCTCAAGTCTGAAATGGCATTCGGCGGTAGGTCACCTTATCTTTGACTTTCCAGGCTCCGACGAAGGCGACAAGGCCGAAACGTTAGCCAAATAAACTTGTAATATCTTGGCGGTGTACCATAATATCTTGGAGCTGAAGAAAACACATTTTAGGAGCTGAAGAAAACACATTTTACGGATACCTTTAGTCATTATTTGGGTATGAATATCCTTTCGATTTATAACAAGTAACTTTGTGTGTCGGTTTGTAAGTATGTATGTATGTAATCCGTCCGTCCGCGGGGTGCTTCGTGGGATTAACGGAGGAAACGACCGCTAGCCAATCGGGAAAGCGATCTGCAGCTGTATCAATCCATGTTTTGATTGCGATAACGGTCTGCATTATATGAGACAGCCGTTTCACTCCGAACCATTACACGAGCTGTTCACGTGGCAGCTGGGCATGTGCACGTGTAGGAGACAGGGTGGGTAAGAAGAAGGGGCAGGGGGGCTGTGGTGAGGAATTAGACAGTTAGCCCCAGTAAAGGGGTGGGGGAGCGTACAATGTGCTTTAACAAAAGCACACCACAGCGGTGGAAAGAAAACTATCAGTGAAAGCGATAAGATGAAGAGAAGAAGGATCAACCGCCAGCACAGTTGCGCAACAATGCTTGTCATGGTATCAGTTCGAGGTAATGTTTCTATGGTGACACTCCGCACTATATGAGACAAGCACTTGGTGCATTCCGAGCCAATGTACGAGCAGCTCGCGTGGCAGCTCGTGATAGTATGTATAGAGGAGAAGGATAGGAAAAGGGATAGGTCAGTGGGATTGAGGTAAGGATAATGGGGAGATGACGCGTGCTCGAAGAGAAGCATCAATGAATGCGGAATGATGGAGAGAAGAGGGATCACCGGGTAGCAGAGTTGCGAACCAATCCATGTCGTGGAATCAGTACAGGGTTATGGTTTGATGCGAAACACAATTGCTCTATTCTGTGAAGCAGCAACTTTGTGTGTTGGTTTGTCGGTATGTATGTATGCATATTTGCCCGTCCACAAAACGCTTCATTGGCTTTAGTTCGCCATATTCACATCACGGATCGCAGCATCTATAGGATCAGTAAAGGATGATATAGCGGTGAAAAAGGGAACACTATTAGTGAGTGAAAGAACGTTATCATAGCCGATATAATCCGATAAGAGGCTATGGAAGGAAAAAACTGGGAATTTCATCGTGCGGGTCGCCGCAACTGCAGGAAATCTTCAAAAAAGATGATATAGGAGGTGAGAAAGGAGCCCTGTAGGAGAGATATTTTCATCAGGCGATTTGTTGGAAAGGGCGGGAACGTCAACGAGTGGCGACAGAAAAATATAAAAAATGAGAGGGCCTGATGGAGAGGGTTGCCATTGTTGTTCAGTCAAAGTGCTAGAGCCTTAACATTACATGCATGATACACATGTAATGATGTCCAGCACCCCTCCTGCAATATAAGCGTGGATTAAGAGGTGCATAGTCGGCTGGATTAAGTGAATGAACAAATTCTCTCCCCATCCTAGCCAGGCCAACTCAGCGAAGCCGGGCTAAAGAGAAGGAGGGGAGCTCCGGGCGATCCGACCGGTTGGAATAAAAAACGATAGAATTTACACTAAGCTGTATCATAAAACTGATGACTTTGATTTCAAGGTAATTAGATTCCCGCATAAGGACACTAATTTATCATATGTTACTAAGGGTTTCGTTATTTATAGAAACGCTGAGAATTGCTAATAAATGTACGTTATTGGAATCATTCATCAGAAAAGTATGTGAAATGATGGATACACTAAGTAATAATGCATGAAAGAAATTTTATACTATCTAACGTTTATATGCATTTATAGAAACAAGTTCATATGCTATAAATATGCTATTGACATTAAGCACAAGAAAATTTGACTGTTGGTTAATAATAGGCTTAGTAGCCAATTGTCATTCAACCTCCAGTTACTTAGTTTGTACTAGATAGCTGTTGCCAGAACACTAATTCATTTTCGGTTGCTATTACCATGATGCCACTCTTTTTTACTTCCTCAAGAGCAAACTGTATTACCATACATATCATTAATGCGCTTCGATTTGTAGCAACCTTCCTTTCTATCAAATGTAGATATGTTACATTGGGTTGGGCCTATTTCTGTCTAACTCCTAGTTTTTCTTGATAGGTTTCACTTAAAGCTTTTGACTTCTGTGTTTTCACTTGATTTCTGTCCTCACCACTTTGTACACAAACAATTTGAATCGTCTTCCCCTAGTCACTGAAGAGCCTCAGGGAGAGACGTAAAAAGTGGTTCGTCTGATTAAGAGGCGAAACGGACCACCTCTCTTCTCTTTTCTTCAAGCAATTAGCCCATCAGCAACTCCTTAACTTTATTTAACCTTTCTATTATGAGGGAATCAAAAAGACATCTCATGGAGATTGGACATGTGAGGCTTGTATCGCACAGGGACTGCACGCGGAGAACTCACGGTAAACTCTTTCTAACAAACTCCTCACTAATCAAGTGAAACCCTCGTATACTGTAATTACAGTAAGGAGAAGGTTGAATGCAAAGTTCGAGATCATTCGCCATCACAGATGATGGGTCAGGGGTCTGCATACAGGGTACAGTATCGTTGTGCGAAACCCATAAGGGGGGGGGCGTACTTGGCCGCTGCGGAGGGGGGGGGGGGGGCGTAATCTCAAGGGTCAGTCAGCGCCGGTCAATGCCTTGACACTCAGTCGATATTGGGAGTGGAGCTATGGAAGTCAAGATGTTAAAAAATGAAAATTATTATGAGTGTATTCTTTACAGATTTAACTGCTCCGTTCAACAGCCCCTTTTGATGCGAAATCCTCAGAAAGGGGGTCGTACTTGGCCGCGGAGGATGTAGAGAGTGTCGCAAAAGTTGGCTCGCTAGGCATCAAACAGTACAAAAGTGTCATTGCTAAGTTTGATCTGGAACGACGGAAAAGCGCAGAAGACCCGAGATTGCTAAGTATCTACTACATATAATAAAAAATTCATTAGCAATATAGCAAGAATCGCAAGAATAAATAAATAAATAAACAAATAAATAAATAAATAAATATTTGAGCAAATAAATATCAATTAATAGCATGAACTCGTAAGTACGTAGATGACTAAATAATACGTCTCAACAGATTCGTGCGTATTGTCCTTTCCAAACCCTAAACAAACATCTGCTTGCATGGATAAAAGCACCTGAAATCAGAATTTACACCTTTCCACCACCTCTGCGTAGGAGCGTAATGCACGGCGCACACTCGGACCAAATCGATCAGTGATAGCCGAGCTCCTCTTTCACTCATTTGAAGGGAAATATGTGTTTTGAAGGCACACTAAGTTTCCGAAGGTGTATCCTGACAATGGCACACAGGGAGTCGAACTTTTGAGTAGCTCAGAGGGTAGCTTTTTGGTAACCCATCTAAAATATCTCCTGATCTAGCGGGTCTTCAGGAAAACTGTAAAGCTTGTTGGAAAGAGAAAAGATAGGGCGCTCTGAAGACGGTTTTGGTTCTGATGAAATTGCGTTTGAAATAAGTAATCCTCGTGTGAAGCATAAAAACCCGCTCGCGATTTACCCCTAGCCTATCCGAAACCCATCCGAAATATTTCACGAACGGGGAAACATTCAGATTGCAACTAGGTAGAAAACGCAACAGTAAGGAACATTGCCTTGCATGCTGCTAACCATTCCTCAAAAGCCGCGCACCTAAAAGAGATATAACCCCCGAAAGACCCCAGGACGTTGGCAGGTCCAACAACCGCGCTCCAATGACGTTTTTCCAATGAAAGCGGTCGCAACGTTGCGATCGATAATAGCCGAGTATAGAACGATATACTGCCGCCTGGTTATCCATTTTTTCATTAAAAAATATTCCGCATTTTTTTGTATTTTTCATGTTTCGCTTTGTTGTGTCGTGCATGTTTTCATGATTTCCCCGTCACCATTCATTGAATGCACATCTGGGGCCTGACACGCTGACCTTGGGGCTATTTTTTTCACCAATTTAGCTTATCAATGATCACCATTAGTCGCTGTTTCGATTGTGTTCCTTGTTACAAGTTGCATGTCATACATGGTTGTCGAACGACGAGTTTTATTCTGAATCCTAAGACAAAATTGTAGGTAATGCGAGGCTGTTGTTCAGCCTCATATTGCATGAGGCTGAAACAGCCTCTTATTGCCTGGATTTTAGAGCAGAGTCCGCCTTTCGAAAATCCAGATTCCATTTCAGGAAGCCATTTCCTGAACATGCATCTGGTTGTCAGTTAGAGCAGGAAGGGGGGGGGGGGAAGTTCGAATGGACCTCTTCGAGGAGGAGGGGAAGGGGTCGTATTCACATCGCCATTTCGCACATTCCCATGCTGTACCCTCTTGGCATATAGGCAAGATTCTGAGTAAGTGATAGTGTAGAAAATAGCAGAAAGTAACGTGCCAACTGCCCCAGATAAGAAAGAAAATAGCAGAAAGTAACGTGCCAACTGCCCTAGATAGAACCCATTTCGATCCCAGTTTGTACGTGCCCAGTTAACTCCATCTTCAACACTACGCCCTCATCCGCACAGCTGATTCCCCGATAAGAACTCTACGACCGTACAAGTGACGATTTTCATGCTTTTCCGTCCTGCAACTTCATTTTTCACCGCGGGCCTTGAAGGCGGTGTCTGGCAAAGTCACTGGGAAAAAGGAGGCTTCACAGAGCCTAGCGCTATAGCGCAAAACTGGTACATGATTGTTCGTCGCGGACCACACTACTCTCCCGACGCCATATTTTCAACTTTTGTACTCGATCGCAAACCTTTAATCCTGCAATAATTGCGTCCGCCGGATTTTCAGG
>MU914556.1:1006-19447 GCA_036418165.1 Cooperia oncophora
CTTGAGCCCATGGTTTTTTTCAACGTAACCTGAAATTGTGAATTCCGGCAAATACTCCAAGCACTCCATGCCGCAGCTGTGTTCCCTTTTCACATCCTTCCCTACACATCACAGGATGTGTACCTCCTGTGCGACCCGGGACGCGGCTAGGGTTTCTGATATGGCAGGAGAAGAGAAGCTAAGCAAAGCCAGCCCTGTTCCTGGCCGGCTGGACGCAGTTGCACCGCGGATCGCAATTTGCGTTCTCCTTAGTTACCGTACACCCGCGGTTACACTTGTTGGTCTGCGGGCATTTTTTTATTGCCTCGACCTCCATTTGCTCCGTTTTCGTTCCTTTCGTGCCTTTGCTAGCTCTGTTGCGAACCTGTTCATCTATTCTTTCTCTAATCCGACCACTGAAGAGGAATGATTCACTCTGTGTAATTCACTTGTCTATCAGCTCAGTGATTAACCTGTGATAGGTGAGTATATAAAACCTACAGCCGGTAAGGTAAATTATTTCTACCGCAGTTTTGCCAGATCTGGTCTATTCCTAATGCCAGCACAAGAAGATACATGGGCGTTCCAGGTACGAAGTCTCTGACCTCTGCTGACTGAACAACTTTGGCAATATGGTTTTCAGCCTATTGGAGCTCCGTTTCCGGACAATCCAGTGCGAGTACCAGGTCAGCAAAACATGTATGTAGCACTATGGTACAAACACGGAAAACCAATCCATGGTCGAGCGTGGAACGACAACGGTGGTGTACAATGCTCGTTCCCTTTCAATAAAGTGGAGCTATGTGGTGCTAAGGATCTCGGTGGCCTGATTCAGATCCTGACGTACAAGGGTGATTTCAACTCACTTGGTTACTGGTGAGTGTAGAAACTTTTCGGTCATTGGCGTTACCCGAACAGACCGTTTAGGTACGAATGGCTGCCAATCAAAACTCGACTTGCCGGTGAGTCACACCGCGAACTTGTTCGGTGTGGCCAATCAACGCCGGTTATCGTTGCTTGCAAGGATGGACAGCAACGAATCGGCTATTTGGATCTCAGCACTGAAATTGCTTTAGTAAGCTATAACGGCAAGTCAGAAAGTCTTGCTGGTGGGCCAGCTAATGAGCTGCTTGGAATATTTCGCAACCTCCGTCCTCCACCTACCGGTGTAAAGATATACGAAGATCTGTGGGCAGATTTGAAGTATGGTGACAACTTCCCCACAAATGTTGTCCCGGTACGTGGTTACACCATCGCTAATAATTCTTCAAAGACCTTTTCAGATCGGACAGATTTCACAGTCCGGTGAACACCTGCTACCGTACCCAAGCTCGCAGTGTGAGCCCGTCCCCGCCTAGGCTCGGATGCTCGGGTGGAGGGGCGGAGCGCATCGAGGCCTGTCTAGCGGGTGAGTCACTGCAGTAAAACCCATATCACGCGAGCAGTGCCGGAGGCGGTATACAACGGGAATTAGAAGGACTTAAAACTAACTAGACTCAGACGCTTGATTCAGAGCCTCAGACTTAAAACTGAGAGAACTGAATCAAGCGCACGGAGTACGGTAACAGCGAATCGCTCGGACTGCGAAATTTTTCTTGTTCCATAGAATGAGGAGGAGATCGGAAGGAAACCTCTTTTGAAACGGAATTCACATTTCAGAGTCTCTACTTAGAGAAATTTCATTACAGTCACACTCTGGGATTCACTAATCGGGAGTAATGACCCTGGTTTAGAAACGCACACGGAGCTGAACTCACCCAAAAGAATCGTCTGATTAAAAGGGGTGATCTGTGTAGGGTTACGATTGGTCTTAAGCATAGAAGGGTCACTTATCAATGCTAATGGGAACGAAAGGCGATCTTACATCTATAAAGCAGAAACTTTGTGTGTGCGGTTTGTCGGTCTGTATGTATGTATGTAAGTATGTAAGTATGTAAGTATGTAAGTATGTATGTTTGTCCGTCCGCAAAATGCTTCACGGGTTCGAATTAGTGGAAGGAAGAACGACCGCTAAGCAAATCGGAATCGATTGGATTGCAGATGTGATCAATGCCAATGTCTTGATTTCGGATAACAGGGCTTGCTATATA
This sequence comes from Cooperia oncophora, assembly GCA_036418165.1. Taxonomy (NCBI): domain Eukaryota; kingdom Metazoa; phylum Nematoda; class Chromadorea; order Rhabditida; family Trichostrongylidae; genus Cooperia; species Cooperia oncophora. The sequence continues at coordinate 3,076 of MU914556.1, forward strand.
AGACCATCATTTCGGTACACTTCCGAGCCATTGCACGAAGCTGCCTGGGATGCCCGTGGCAGCTGGACATGTGCTCGTGCGGGGCAGGGTGGGGTGGAGCCGAGGGAAGGGGGATGCAAAGGGCCCCCTCCCCCTCTGCTTCCTTCCCCTGCACGTGCTCAGCCCGACCTGAGCATGTGCAAGTGAAGGAAGCACAGGGGAGGGGGTTCGGTGAGGGGCCCCTCCCCTCTACTTTCTAGGGGAAGGGAGCGTATTGCACGCTTGGGTAGAATAATAGCAGGAGAGTAGGATACAACCGCTAACCAAACTGTGAGCTAATCCATAATAGAGTAGCAAACTAAGGTAAGATGTTGTTTTGACTTGATAATCCCCACCCTATCTAAGACAGTTATTCCGTACATTCCGGGCCATCGCACAAGCTGCTGCCCCGTGCGCCAGGCTAGGATGTGGTCTCGCCCAGTGGCCGTTGCGACATCTATTACGATTCGACCATATCCATTATGAGCAGCTAAGTGGATGAAAAAAATTTTGTTGCCATCATGAAGTGCGCCCACCAAGCCATCTAAAGAGAAGGAGGAGAGCTCGGCGTTAGCCGGCGCCGATCCTGAGCTGGTCAGTAACAAGAAATACACAATCCACGCGATACGAACATCACCACCGAACAGCGGCCAAGAAATTAAGTGAAATGATACAGGTAGGAAGGGGTCGGCGCGAAGCTTGATAGACGTAGCAGGCCTCTGGCGTTCTTTGGCGAGGCGAGATGACCATCGGCTGCTTTCTGTGGCCGTCCCGAATATGGCTTCGCCTGGAAACTGATGACAGAATCGGCGAAGGATAGTCTCACAGGAGAAGCATACTTTCCGATAAATTGATGCTCTTGGACACAGAGACCTTGTCAATACTTTAGGATACAAAGTGAACTGCTCGAAGTCTTTGGCTTTCAGTGGGGCAGGATATAGTATGAAGCGGCTGCTAAGCGGAAATGTTGCTAATCGTGACAGTATGAGAACGTTTCTTCTGTTGGCAACCAATCAGGTCACGTCGTGCGGCTGAGAATGATCGCGTTTAGGCGATTGATAACCACTGGAAAGAGATGGATCACTCAGTGCAGTAGTTTCTGCCACTATCTCAGTTACAGTCATTGTGAATGTTCAATATGTTTCAGGCTGACAACCGTCAGCTGAAGACGGAAACAGGTCCAATGAATCAATATGTCGCCCTGTGGTATAAGCACGGAGAACCAGTGTTTGGAAGAGCGTTCCCGAGTCCAGCGGGCAAGGTAAGTCGTAAAAGTGGCGGTTATGTCGCTGTTATAGACTTCTGACAGAGACTGAATTCCAGCTTATGGCCACCTTTGGTGCAAACAATCAAGAGAACTCTGGCCCAGAAATCGGTTCTATGCAAATGCTTACCGTACCTGAAGCAAGCTGTGTATGTTTAGAGTGCTATTCCATACGATACTGGTCCTCATTGTAACCCAAAGGAAAGAATGCGCTGTGTTTCAGATGGGTCTCGAATATCAGTGGCTACCAAGATCTCAAGGATCCTCTGGTGGCTGGACCATGGTACATGTGGGAAATGCAGTACCGGTGATAGTCGTAGACGACAAGCAGAATGAATATGTTGGCAACCTGAACACGTCGTTAGACAAGGCATCTATTGGGTTCGGTGGGAAAGAAAAGGCGAGTTTCGGGCATTGAGGACTAGCATACACGGCATAAAGAATAGCGTATCTCACAGTTAGCTTGGGAACACAAGTTTCTGAAAGAGGGTGTGAAATTTGATGTAGGCAGACACGTGCCGGTTCAGGCAGAGTGGTGTGAGATGCATTCTTCTGCTTCCCGCGGCTTCTTACGCACCCACTGCTTACGTGTCTGCATGCACCGGCAACTGTCTCTCCTCACTGCTCTTGAACACAACTCTGTGGACACGCCCCTTCCAGCGCCGAGATAAGGCTGTGAATGCTGTTCGCTCAGACCACATTTCATTAGAATGATCTTCTGGTGCTATTAGAGTTCACGTTAGCAATGGTATGGACCGCCGTTGAACGATAGCAGTCCATATTTGTCAAAGTATGATGTCTGGCAACATATCGCACCAATAGATATGACTGGAAGAAGATAGTCCACATTGTTTCGAACAACTAATACCTTTCCTTTTAGATTTATGCGGGAGGTGCATGTGCCAATTTCAAGGTGCTCCACAAGCGAAGAATCAACTAAACTATTAGCATAAAGACGCTTTCTAAACGATTTCTGTGTATAAACGTTGGTGGCACCAAACTAGACGGCTTTACTGCGTGTAGAAGGACTTAGAAGATGGAAAGTCTACTGTCTTTGGCGAGCAATCAGGCTACACAGACAACTTGAATGTTGCACAAATAAGTCAGTTAAACACTTGCTTCTGGGCTTTGAACTCCAGCTATGAATTACCAACTGCTGACTGATTAGTCAGTGAGGGAAGAGTGACAACAACAACACCGTCAAGGTGCCCTTAATTAGATCAAAGGATTGGACCAGTATTCGAAGAAGCGAGATACTGTACGGGAGAGACTACAGACAAAGGACAAGAGAGCACGAAGACGGGCTGGAAGATGGTCTAGGCGAGGTCGGCTCTAAGAAGAACGAATGCAGTGGGTCACACTTGCGACGCGACCTTAGTATGTATAATGCGCTGAGCATGTCTGTAAATGTGTACGCTCCTTATAACTGGAACGGAGTGGGCGTGTCATTAAGCACGGCATAATATGGGTTAGGCGTGAAATGTTTCAGTTTGAGGCAACTGTCGCCTTGTTCCGTTCAAACAGAGACACGACTACAATTGTGATGAAATCAAAGTATCTCTTCAAATGTACGGGCCACTGCCACATTTACTTGAAGAACACAGCCACGGCTATCACATGTCAGGGATTCCGAGGGATAAGCATGCGTGCATGTGTGTGTGTCACGAAATTCATAGCGCGTGTCGAAAATACTCTGGGGGAGTGGGGGAGGGGGGAACTGGCTGGAGGAAGTGATATAAGGAGTAGGACGGAACCGTACTGGCGGTGACAGAAAAAACATAACAGCTGATGAGATCCGGTGAGAGGCTTTAGAGGGTAGAGCGGAAGAGCCGCCAAATCAGGGCACATCATTGGTTGGGGATTTTGGTCGATTCCGTACGACCCCCCCCTTTTTTTTTGGGGGGGGGGGTTGGTACGACCCTGCCCCCTCTGGCTCTGTTCCTCCTCATCGAATCGAGCCGTCTAGCGTCGAGCGGAGGGAGGGGGGCGAGAGGGGGGGAGGGCATATAGTATGCATGAAACAGGAAAATCACCAAACGTACCAAGTACGACGTCCCCCCCCCCTTTACAAAACCCGGGAATCGAGAAAAATCAAACTATCAAAATATTCTCCAGCTTCTCTCTTCTTGCAACCTCGGCATGTTAGTAGTGAGTGTTTCAATATTCTTGTGCCTTACGAGGTTGGTTAACCATAAGCTTCCCTCCCATAGAGATATGCTGCCAATGCCAGCGGATACATATAAGATCCGCCCTATCATAAGCTGCGTGGGTGGGCCTACCGACCGAATATCATGGTTTCTTAACACCATCGTCAGTCAACTTCTACCCATGGTCCCCTCTCACCTGCCAAATACGAATCGCTTCCTTGAACAGCTACGGCGCTGCAATATCCCAAACAATGCTGTGGTAGAGTCATTTGATGTTACATCGCTTTATACTAATGTCCAAAACGAGCAAGCCCTTCAAGCATTATCCGAAATGCTTGACAGGCATATTGCTAATATACGAACCTTTGGACTTGGTAAAGCGCACATAATGACTCTAATCAAGGAATGTTTGAACTGTAACATCTTTAAATGGGCAGGTACATACTATTCTCAAATTAGAGGGCTAGCCATGGGTCAGCGTCTTGCACCAGTTCTCGCAATCTGCTTTATGGGCAGAATAGAGGAACCGGTGCTGGAGCGCTTGCCTTTAATGTACTGTAGATACATAGACGACTGTTTCATCGTGACATCAACACAGTCCGAAATGGATGAGTGTTTCCGATTGATGAATGAACAGTCACAGTACATTAAGCTGACACGAGAAACCCCGCAAAACGGTTGGCTGCCATTTCTCAACACGCAAGTCAAGGTATCCAATGGTATCACTCGAGTTAAATGGTACCGTAAGAGCAGCTCGAAAAACATCCTGATTCACGCTACATCAGCACACCCGATTGCTGTGAAACGCGCTGTTGTCCGAAACATGTTCCGAACGGCAACGGGAATGTGCACGGGAGATGTAGAACGACAAGAATCACGAGAGCTTGCCACAAAAATAGCCGTTATGAATGGCTATACGGAACCACGTCCTCGGGGAAGGCAGCATATTGGTCCACAGGGCGTACCGCGTCGAAACAAGATACCTTTATGTATCCCCTTCATTTCTGATGTGGTAAGCGCTGCAATCAAACGGAGCATAGCAAGAGCACAGCTGCAGGACGATGTCCAGTTGGTAAATATACCAAATGAAAGCATCAGGCTGCGTTTATACTTTGCGGCAGCGTAGCGTAAGCGGCTTCCAGCCGTACGCCCAGCGCTCGCCAGCGGGCAAGTGCCGAGTAGAAATGCATTTAGCGATCTAGCTTCAGGCAAGCGTCACCAGCGGCACGGCTGGGGCGGTGACGCGCTAGCGTGCGCTAGGAGGCGGCACGCAGCTGTACGCCAGCGGCCAGCGCCAGCCGCAACGCTGCTGTGAGCGATGGGCACGAGGGGGCATTAGCGTATCGATCTAGCTTCACCCAGCGTTGTTTCTGCCAGCGTTTCCAGCGCTTCCACGGCGGGCTAGAGAGGAGCCTCAGAGGCACGGGACGGAGCAGCAGCTGACAAAAATACTCTCTTTCCGTTCAGTGCTCTCTAGCCCCGCTGGCGCTTGCAGCGACGAGGCTAGAGAGGGGCTAGAGAGCACTGAACGGAGGAGAGTACTTTGTACTCTCCTCCGTCCAGTGCTCTCTAGCCCCTCTCTAGCCCCGCCGCTGGAAGCGCTGGGAAAACGCTGGAGAAACGCTGGTGAAGCTAGATCGATAGCTATGCTTCCGTGCTCCTCGCCGGCTAACGCCAGCTGGCGGGCTGGCGTCGGCTGGCGTACGCTGGCTGTCGCCGTCTGAGCCCGCACGCTAGCGTACGCCAGCGTGCCGCTGGTGACGCTGGTGAAGCTAGATCGATATGCATCTTCTCTTCGGCACTGCCGCTGGCGTACGCTGGCGTACGCTGGAAGCGCTACGCTACGCTGCGCTACGCTACGCTACGCTGCCGCAAAGTATAAACGCAGCATCAAGCAGCAGCTGGTCCGTAACAGGCTCTATGACAAGCAGTGCATATCAGAAAATTGTGTTACTTGCCCACACGGGAAAACTGGTGACTGTGCGCAGTTGGGGGTAATATATGAAATCCAGTGTCGGGCATGTAACTCCACGATGATATTGGGAAGACCAGGAATGCTCCTTGGCTACTCGTATCAAGGAACATCTTGCTAGCATGAGACGCGGTACCCTCACAAACTGCTCTTGGGAGGCATAAGGTTGTGGAACATGATGGGATCGAATTCGAAATAAAGTGCAGTGTGCTGGCAAATGAGACGGAACTCTCAGCCAGAAAAGCGTTGGAAGCATTCTGGATATTCACTAGAAAACCCAGAATGAACAACCGAGATGAGTGTCCTGCCATCACAAACGATCTGCTACCGTTTATACCCCACTGCGAACTGTAGAATGACAGAGCGTGACGTCCGTCTCCTGATATGTCATTATACGGAGACGTCGTATTCTTCATTTTTCTATTGACAGCGCTCTAGTGTGGCCGCGGACCTATCCGCTCAAACGGTGGAACCACTGGTGAGTCTCTGTCTTGCGATATTGGCGTCTTCTCGAGGGTTCCTGACACGACGTCGGAACCGCTAGAGTTGACGAGGTGCTTGGTGGGGTAGGTTGCATATCTAATGCTTGAAACACTGACGCCTCTGAAAAGACGAACCGATTAAGGTCCAAAACGTAGGCCATTATTATAAACGTGTCCACCTCTAACCCCCAACCTCCGTGGCACAGAGAATCTTGAAACACTATCAAAAATAAATTTTTCCCAGCCCAAATACGACCCCCTCTCCTGGAGGCCAAATACGACCTCCCCCCTACTGGGGATCCCCAACAACGACGTACCCTGCGCCAAATTCATGACGCGGGTCCCAGCAACGAGGGACGTTGGTTGCCGAAAGATGATCGGTATTTAGGGCGATTATTGCTGGGTGACAGAAAGGTATAGCAGACAAAGTTGGTAAGGGGCGTTAGAGCTCAAGCGTCACCTAATTGACAGCGCACGTCGCAGCAACTGTAGAAAGTGGATCCAGCTGGTGATAAAAGGGAGTGACGGGCATATAATAATGGCTGACAGAAGGGGATAACATTTGATAGGGGATGATAAGGCTCGTTGTCGCCGCGGTTCTAGCTCAAGCGCAAATACTTTTTCAAGCCCTAATCGTCTTTGCTGTGACGGGATTCTCCATCAGCGGGACCATCAACCTTGGGCTAAGATGGTATTACCACCATTTTGTGTCTTGATAGGGATTAAACTCGTAGCTCTCCACAGTGAAGGCATGCGTGCATACTCTCGACTAAGCTACCCCTGCCTTATGAGCAATCGCTATAACGAGCGAGCAAGCAAGCATGTACCTTCCATAATAAGTCCCAGTTGCCGCGCTGCCTCCTCTAATTCCTTTAGCTGATTATCATCACTAGCTCTGCCCACGTTTTTGTGTACTACATATATAGGTATGAATACACATAGATTACTGTGTTGTAATTCCCGCGTCAGAAATGAAAGAAAGAAGAAATGAAGTGAGCCTCTGCTGCGCACTCTGACAGAGCTTTCCACTGTCCTGACAAGCAACGAAATCGCAATCCAACTGCTACTGAAAGGCATTCGGGCGAAAGTTGGACAGAAATAACGCAAACGTTTTCGGTCAAAGTCCTTCCGGAATCATTTCGCTGGCCGAGGTGTGCCTACGTCCTATCTGGGAAGGAGAAAGGTGCGTACCTTTGCTGCTTCTGATCCTCATGAGGGGAGAACCGGTTTTGATCTTGTGTAGCGGACAAGAAGAGCAAGTACTGAGTCAGAGTGGTGATGAAATTGCTCGTTAACGAAACTCAAGGTGAAATGATGCCCCGATAGGGCAAAGTGCGCTTGGCGGGGGTAGTAAACGAACACATCTGAGAAGTGGTGCCTCGACTGTACCCTTGCCTCGATTCGGTCTTTCATTGCAGTCTGTAGTATGCCACGGAAAAATCTTTCAATGCACCATTGTGTAGCGAAGTACAGAGTGTTACACAAGCCTAATCCTGTATGAATTGTGAGTCTTCTACACGCAACCTAAAGTCTGTGTACTTAGTTGTGTTGACGAAGAAAACTTTACTGCCTCAAGTGCGCCAAATTTCCCTCTTTATGGTATTTGGAAAACTGCAGCATAATGGCAACATTCATGAATCCTGATGGGTTTCACCCTGAATGAGCTTCTATTTGATATTGACTTTCTATCTGGAGTTGAAGTTGAAGACTCAAAGTTTGTTTACTTTCCACAACCAAAGTCATGCTTAAAGACAGCCCCCGCGCTCAAGTAGTACATGGTCGTCCTTCCTTGTGCAAGTAGTACAGCCCCCAAGCTAGAGACTGTCCCACTCTCGCGACTCCACAGCAAGCGAAGAGCGAGCTACCACGTTTCAGTGTGACTCCATACATAAATGTAAAGACGCTTCCACGTTTCCTCGCGATAGCATGTGAAACGACCACGCGGGGATAAGACCCTCCATAACTCCGTTCAGAGAATCGTTCCGCAAATTCTGAAGGTAGATTTGAGTTCACTGTCCCAAGACGCGTACAACGGTGTGCAGCTCATTGGAAATGGCCAGGCTGACCTGTTGACCTTTCCTGGTAAGTGGGCTGCGGTTAGATGTCGTTAAAGGCAAGTGGCAGGATAAATTAACAAGGTAAACGCCTAGCACCAAAGAACACTGTGTCGCGTAGCAGGCGCTGCGTGGCGTCTTTTCCAACCAAGGGCGCCGTTATGACGCCTAACCAATTTGCGACATGGCGACCCAGACGTCCCACCGCAACCGCCCACCCACAAATGCACACAGTCATATCGACGCTGATACTTCTATCGCTTCACTTTAAGAAGTGCAGTTGATATAGCGTTGCTACATTTATATATGAATACAACCAGGCAGCCGTACGTCGTTGGCACGATGCCGATGGGAAAGTCCAAAAACGCTCTTCCAGTGTCGTGCAAAGCAAAGATTTTTCCGCTTGTATTTGGCCATTTCACTTCGTTTTTCTTCATTTCCCTTTATATAGCCCCCTGCTACTGCTTTGAGCAGTACCAAATTATTGTGCCTCACGCCTCGGAAGATGTATGTGAAACGTGGCTTTGTTCGACTCGATGATAAGAATGAACAGTTCAGGAGGCGTTGTAGTCAAACATGAGATGCATACACGTTCTCCACATTCGTTCTCATTTCAAATTTCCTGTCGTTCAACCCGAATACGGCAGCGTTGCCATAAAGGGTTCGGAACATAGTCATGGCCATTTATAGAATGACTAGTTACCCTTCACAAGTCGACGCGTCATTTTTCGGTAATGGGAAGGAGAACCGCTTGCTCTATTCCCGTGCTTAAAGTGCTTTCGTGCTTCAAGTGCTTCCTGTTACGGCTACCTTCAAGGTGAAAACTAACTGCCTGAGATTCCTCGCCCTTCTTGGAACGGTTTATTAGGTATGACCATGAGCAATGTCGGTCTCGTCGAGTGTTATGTTAATGAGTACAATAACTTGTTCAGTTGAGGGTGGTAATGCATAGCCCACCACCAGTCTTCAGTTGTTCTACAGCCTCCCGCCGTTTTGCGGCATTATGGTTTTTGCACACTTGGAGGGCGTTTTGTAATCTTCTATCCATCTATTCCATCTATCGCGGAATTTTGTGGATTTTCTCGACCTGTGTGAAGCTATGCACCGTCAGAAACCTCATTTCTGTGCAATTTATTCGATTTCTCTGTAGGTGGGACGGCATGGAAAGTGAAACGTGCTGAAAAATCGCTGGAGAATGCCAAGAAATGTGATCTAGGAAGTTGAGGACCTATTAGGTCTAGGGCAAGAAACTTCACGATAGATTAACCGACTGCTTCATAAGAAAGGGAGTGGTCTCGTGACAAGTGGTTTAGATAGCCCGGAGTTATAAACCGGAAGAGAGGACGCATGCTTCCTTTTTCTTATGGTTAGCTTCGCACCATTCCATGCCTTTACACAAAGCTTCAGAAAACTGCAGTTCTACAAAGTGCTCTCAGTCACTCAGAATCAACTCCTTTACCAAGTAGCACTTCAAGATTTCAATCCATGATGTATGTGGCTGTCATGACAATCTTAACATCAGAGTTCGCGACAGATTCTCACAACGAATACCTTTCCGCATATCAACGATTGAATGCAACCTTTGACCCGCTGTCCTTGGGGTGAATGGCCGCACGAATCTATTTAGCTCTCCCGTTTCCAAATGATTTGTTTCACTTATAAACATCGAAGAAATCACTTTCGTCCCTTCCTCGAGCGGCTCAATGATCAATGCACAGTGTAACACACCTTTTTCATGCTATACTCCTCACAAATTGGGTGTTCTACCATTTAAATGAAGAAGTAACGGCCTAATATTTATCGGAAACCTGGAGGTTCAATATTCAAAGATGTTTATTTAGCGATTCGAGATTGTTACAAGTCCTTTACTTGACCAACGTTTCGGCAGTATTGCCTTCTTCAGATCCTGCGAATCGATTCGTTCCTCCATCCTCCATTTTTTTGCGTCCGCACCTTTAGGTTTTGCGGCCATCCTCAAGTTCCAAACGTTCGCGGCAAATTTTCTCATGGAACATATGGCCTTTTACACATTTCCGTTGGTTTTACACTCTACTTTCCGTGCTTGTTTCTTTATAAGTTGCTTATGAAATGCAGGTCGCAGTTTTGCTATCTATATTTGTAAACAACCTTATGGGACTCTACCGATCTACCCAGGTCTCCATTCAGGGTTCCATGGTAAGTTTGGCGGACTTTCCCCAGCAATCGCCCTCCAGAGGACATCTTTTTTTTCAGCTTACGCCGGCCTCCAGGCCTCCGCATTCAACTTCCATTCTTCCGCGCCGCCGACTGAACGCTATCGGCCGCGCTTTGCACGGAAATGAAGCAATATGTATCCATACCGCCTACCTAACGTCGTTGACATGGGGCACTCGTCAGGGCTACTTGACGACTGGAATGCACCTTGGTCGCGAAATTCTCCTCGTCCGCGGACCTCGCAACAAGTGCGTCGCATGCACCGGAACCACTGACGGCCAATCCCCTGCAAAAGACGATATGGCATCAACGAAAAAAAGATTATGGTCACAGTGTGGTGGTCATCGGCTGGTGTGATCCACTATAACTTTTTGTCACCAGGCCAAACCATCACAGCAGAGTCCTACTGTGAAGAAATCGACGAAATGTACCGAAAATTGCGTCAGCTGCAGCCAGCACTTGTCAACAGAAAGGGTCCGATTCTTCTGCATGACAACGCCCGCCCACACGTTTCACAAATCACTATCCATAAATTGAACGAATTGGGGGTTGAAGTTCTACCTCACCGCCATATTCTCCAGACCTTTCACCAACCGACTATCACCTTTCCAAACATTTTCAGAACTTCCTTGCTGAAAAATACTTCATCATTCAGCGAGCGGTTGAAAAAAGCCTTCGTGGATTTCCGCGGATTCTGAGCGCCCGTTTTTTTCTTTTAATGGGATTATGGAAAGGGGTCCACATTGTAAAATTGCGTGATTCGAGGCGATGTCGAATCAGCGCAATTTCGACGGAATCCTATGAGCATTAAGAAAGTTGTGATCGTTCAAAATGAAACACTCGAAACGCTGAGAAATTTCCGGACAAACTAATATCTGGAATCACCCAGGCTAAGCAATTTGACTTAGATGCTATAAAAGCTCCGCGGCTGATTTCATGATAAGGGCTACTCATTTCTTGTTCTAAAATGCTCAACTGTCTTTGCATACGAATCCTAGTTGATCTAAGAAGGTTATTCTAAGGTTGTAATTTGAATCGAAACTGAACTTATCTCGTGAATCCTGGTCTTTGCCATGTGTTATGTGAATTGGTCCGCGGCTACAGTATGGTGCCACTTTCTATCCCGGGTGCCGTATTCATGCGCTGCCGCGTGGCCAACTACAAATCTAACCATGGTCAAATGCGCCTATTGTCTGCGTCCTCTCACTTCTGGTTGCTTCCTATCACGCCTTCGCTGCGGGATTCTGATATTGAATCAAACGATGTACCTTTAGCATAGCCCGGACGTAGTCGCTGGACGGCAGCCTATCGGTGCCCTCCAGCCTCGCTCCTGTGCACTTTTTAATCAAGAACGTAGCAGGTTACTGCAACTGCGCCCCTTTTACCTTGCCCGTTTATCTCTAAGTAGAAGTACTGCTAATCCGTGTGAAATTTCTGAGACAGAATTGTAGAATTTTTCTATCCGCCGTCTAACTCATGGTTCTCCTTTATATTTTTTGCATTTTTGCAAGAACAGCTTGTGCACACCTTCTATTTTCCTTCTCATTGCCACGTGAGGCGGAGCTCATGAGGAGGTGATAACAGAACGCAACATCTTGTGCGACGGCTAGGTCGTCTGTCGCACTTACTCCCGGTCCGCAGCTACAGTAGGGTGCCACTCTCGCCACTCAAAGGTGCACGGGAATTGGTCGCCTTTGTACTTCTGCGGGTGCTGCCGAACGAACTTCTCTTATCTGGCTGAGATTTTCCACCCTAGGCTTCAGCTTTCCGGTTTTCGAATTTTCTAGAAGGAAAAAAGGAATCAAAAGTTTCAGATTTGACCCTTTCTTGCTCTTCCTTACTCTTCCTTGCAGTTTCTTGTTTTCGTTTACAATCCTTACGAGACCTCCATACGAGTACTTCAAAATAAAAGCTTAACAATTGATTGCGGCTTCAATTGCCCTCGAGGCCCATTAGGCCTATTTTTCAGGAGTCCACTTATTACTGTTTGTCTTGTGTCACGACAGGCTGGCTGAACGACATAACAGCTTTTCATCCGGTTTCCACTGCCGATTCCAATGCAGTGATGAACGAACTACTTCAGGTAATGACAGTTGTAACGCCACAACCGAAGAAGCCGCAAGCTGACAAACTGATTTCCGAGCAGTTCTTGGCAGCCGAACTTGAGGAGGTCGTGAAATTGCGAGAAGAGGGAGAGAAAGTAAGTCCATTTTTTCATTTTTGCTCAATTGCACCCATGAATTCTACCAGGGTAAAGCATCACGCCGCGGAAATTGAGGACTTTGTACTATCTCTAGCAGAACGATAAGAACGATTCATGTTGCATAGGCAGGATCTACACGGAATGCACTACAGCTTTCACCAAACTTGCATGACGGCTTCTGGCCAGAAAGTAGCGCCGAGAATTTTTGGCGGATGCGAGTTTTCTCTTTTTCCAATGATTATAATTTCGTTCAGCCACAATATAGAACGGAGACCTACCCGGCATTCGAAACTAGACGGTTTTGTCTCTTCCTAACGAGCATAACATCTTTGCTATAGCTCAACTACAGCGGAAATTCGCCCGGCGGATTCCGCTTTGAAAGTCAGCTTCAGCTGCAGTATGAAGATCAGCCTCCTATGAAGCCCTACATTTCTATCTAGAAAGCTCGATAGGTCTTCTGTGCACCTCCTCCTCATTGATGGATAGGAATTGCAGCACAGAGGTGCTGATCAACACCTCCATAGAATGCGCCATGGACTCGACTTCGTTCCCGAACATATCACGCGTTCTGCAAGTAACGTCGCTGCTGTGCTAAGTACTGAACCTCTACGACCCTCTCCTTCTCGGAGGAGGCCAAATACGGCCCTTCCGTCATGAGATTTTTCCTGTTTCATGGGTACTATATCCGCCCCTCCTGTCGACAGCAAAATTTGGAAAAGTAGGAAAATCTTTGGGGAATCGGTATATTGGTGCTGGGGAAGGGGAGGGGAGTCGCACCGAGACCCCTTATTCAGATGGTGGGGCCGTACTGACACCCTCTCTCGGAGAGAAAGGGTCGTACCTACACCACTATTTCACACATCACGATGCTGTACCCTGTCAGGGACTAAGTCAAAGTACAACGAACGTTGCAAAGTGTATCCAATTGTTCACAGATAGAATTTACCTGATACGAGCACTCACCATACTGTTTATGTCAGAAAGGAGAGCTGAGAAGAATCACGGAGACCTCTGCGGGTCACGCACAGGACCAAAAATCGCTTCTTTTGCAGTCGCATAGATTGAGAAACCAAGAAAATGAAGTTTGTCCAATGACCACAGTGAGCAGCCGGGGATGGGGTGCGGTAGTGGCTTGAGGTTCAAAGTATCCCTACGCATGCCATGAGATGGGATACTGTTGCGCATGAATTGACCTTTCATTTCTCGAGGATTGAATACATGAGGCGCGTAGATGGATAAAAGCAAATGGCAGCTATCTTGGCAGTTATCAAGTTAAATGCACTTGCAAGCGTTTCCACCTTGTTGGAACTGACACGAATTCATAAAGGATAAAGCTCGCCTTCGATCAGTCCCTTTTTGAGATGCGGCACGCGTTTTGCTTCCATTCGGAATTGTAGTGGCTTATTCAATGCTGTGGCCTATACACACAGGCCTGCGGGGGCCGGCGATGTAGCAACTTAGTGTTCCTATCCGCACAGACAAATCTTGTACCAATTTACCGGCTTTGGAGGGTAGAAGAATCGGTAGGGGTGGGAGGGAACCGTTCCCGGACTTGAACCCGTGCGCGGCCGTGCCGTGTTAATTGCTATTTGCCGTTACACCACCTCCGCCTCAACTGGAGTCATGGACAAAGTGTTATAGGCACGTTCCGACAACATGATCCTTGTGACACTCAGGAATGAAAATGGAGCTGCAGAGTGACCTACTGTAAGTAAAAAAAGTCCCTAGAAGACCGCCGAAAGTTAACGAAGTGTGGATCTCATCACACACATGCCTTTTTTGCATGAAGGAAACTTTTGAATAAGTTCGCCGTATTGGTTATGTGTGGTAAATCGAGTGCCTTTCCGCCTTTCTTCTCACCAACACCTCTCCTAATAAATTTTTTGGAATAGTCTGCCTTTGTTAATCAAAGATGAAAGTGTTTAAAGCAGGCCATTATGTTATCACCCGCTGAACGTCACGCGTAAAAACAAAGCGCATCCGTGAGAAATAATGCTGTTAAAATAGTGGCGATATCAGCTGCAAAGTCTAGACGGCGGCTGCGACCGTGTAGCCTAGTTCAGGTGATATGAAGGCACTCGCGCCACTGATTGGTGCAGCAGACCACAATGTCGTGGCAGCCGTGCTGTATAGCTAACATCTTTCGTTCAATATGAGAGGGTTCAAGACTAATACGTCTTTAAGAGCGCAAAACCTGAAGGACTGGGCTTTGTCTGGCGATCCTTTTCAACCCCAGCGGAGCGGAAGATCAGCACAGCCTGCTCAACAAATATCTAGGTTAGAGCTATTTCGATCTATCCGAGGTGCACCGACAGGGCGAAAGAAGTGATGCAAATGGTGTCGCGTTCGCGACATTTGCACCAGTACCTAGGATTTAACATGCTGTAGGTGTCAAATTGACTAACTAGAAAATACTCTGCGAATTTTCAACTTGATATACTTGTTTCCTATTATGCCAACAAGGTGTCCAGGTGGAACTTCTCATTAATGGTTGACGTTTGGACTAAATGTCATCCTCAGAAACTCAGTCTGCCAGTGCATAAGTGGAACGACAGCACTCTGCGTTAGTTGTGGCTAGGTACTAAGTAGCTCACTTACTTACTAACCAGAACTGTCTCACTAATTTTAAGTAGCTAACTGCTTACTAGTCGCATCTAACACAGAATGGTGTCGTTCCACTTGTGCATTGGTGGTCTGGGCTTCTGGGGACGGCGATCGCGTCGGAACTCCAGGCCATGTGAATAGTTCCGCTCTCAGCCTCGTAACGCTGCAGAAAAGAAGTATGTCAAAAATCAAAATAAAGGCGAGTTTCAGGAAAAGAGAAATAAGACACTGTGAGTTAGCAAACGATTTCACGATACATGTCCTCAACTACACCCCTCCCCCTATTCTACACATGGACCTTTCTGTGGCCTGATGTTCAGACGTTATCCGAAACAAGCGGAACAGTCGCTCTGCAAAGCTGAAACAGTTTATTGGTCTATACTGCTTGGCCAAGCGTGAATGAACCTGTAAATATATGATTTTGCCCAAGTTCTTCTTCCCAGAGCATAGTTTTCAATATTTCAGATTCCCTACAAACGAGAAATTGTGTGGAGGAATGTGATCCTGTTTGCTGGCCTACATGTGGGAGCCGTCATCGGCTTGTACCAACTAATTTTCATCGCTAAATGGACAACTTTGTTCTGGTGTAAGTGGTAGTGCAGAGTAGGATTGGTTCAACTACACCGTATATCCCTGAGATGGAGGCGGCGTGGCATTTGAATATGGCGCAGAATGACAGTTGGCTCGAAGGATATATTTCTGTTTGAGACATGCTGTCACCGTGCTCTGCTGTTGGACGGAGACCGACCAAAATTGTGTAAAACGAAATATTCTCCCAACAGGCCACGCCCACCACATAGGTGACGTACGCAACCACATCACAGGGATTCCGAGTGCATGTTTTAGCAAGAGGAAATTTTCGATACATTCGATGGTTGGCTCAGAAAATACGCAGATAAATCGCTAGCAGCCACATAGATAGTAAAGAGAACTTCGCTATGAAAAGGAACCATCGCGGCCATCTAGGGGAATACACTACTGCAACCCGTTTACTTTTCTGCAAATTGCGCAACTATCTTAATTTGCGACACCGGTCAACAACATGAAAGATCGGTTGTTCTGTTACCGTTCTCTATTCACACCGCAGCCAGTTTCTCAGTGGGCAGCTTACAAGGTAGGGAGGGGATTTTTCCAGGTCACGGAGATCCTTTTTAGGCCATGCTTGATTTAGGGGTCATCGCATAAGATAGAAAAAGTGAGACTCATTTTCACTGATTGATTCCAGCAATGCCGAAAACAAGTCAACCGAAAGGGTTTTTGGTTTGATTTACGCGCCGCGGCGACAAAAGTTTGCATTTATATTGTTCTCATTATCTTCCTTTCTTATACTCACTATCCTTTTGCCCGAATAAACTCGAAACTCGGAAAAAAGCTAAAAATGGTTCAAATCGTAGTTTCTGACCCCTCTGAACACTACCATCATTGCCCACCACCG
>MU914557.1:6628-21812 GCA_036418165.1 Cooperia oncophora
TGAAACCGGTTATCGACGTCAGTCGATACGTATCTAATCTTCTGTCGTCGGTTACGTCGATTACGTCGACGAGTGGATCGATACGTATTTAATCTCTGGTAGTCGAAAACTTAGGTTACGCAGATTTCGTCTACGCAGCGTTTCGTCGGTTTCGTCCGCTTACGTCGGATCGATACGTATATAATCTTCGCGAACTAGTCGTCGAAAACGTCGGTTACGTCGCTTTCGTCGGTTACGTCGACGTTGACGACGCTGTCGCACGGTACGAACGCAGCCTAATGCTGGTGTAAAAGAAGAAATTAGATAGCTCAGAAGAGATGAAAATGTCTTTAGCTTGTTCCAAGTTTTCTTTTATTCTACTGTACCTCCTTTCCTTTGCCATCGAGGCAAAGCCCATTTAGTACACCATTTTTGTCACTCAAAAGAAGAAATAGCGCGGGAGCGTGTGCGTCACCCTTTTGGCTTTTGATAGCATCTATCCGCAAGACATCCGACTTGCACGTCCAACGACGCGCAACGTTCTGTTGCCTCCAGCGTCTTTGGCCGAATAGAAACTCACCTCTTTTGAAAACCAAAAATCCGCAACAGTCCACAAGGCAAGATGTGTTGGAGGGCTGCGCAAATCCAGCAGCAATGCAATCGATTTGATGCGAAAGCTGTGCGTTGCTTAAGGCGTTCATACCGTGCGATGTCGTGCTCAACGTCGACGTAACCTGCGTCTTCTGCGACTAGTTGCGTTGTTCGTTGCGTAACCGACGACCACTTCACTTCACGAAGATTAGATACCTATCGATTCGACGAAAGCTGCGTAAGTTGCATAAGTTGCGTCGTCGACTCGATATCGATCGTGTCTAATCGTCGGTTAGGCAGCTTTCGTTGGATCGATACGTATAATTTTCACCAGGCAGTCAGGCAAGTTACGCAGCTTTCGTCGACGTCGACGACGACGTCGCACGATATGAAGGCAGCCTAACATGGGCCTCATTTCATGATCAGATTTCGCAAGCTAGTTCACGCACTGGCTTTTTTTTCCACTACCCTTAGGCAGAGGATGCGAAGGAACGACTTAGCAGCCAAGAGTTGCACAGAAGCCGCAGGTGTCGCTATGCTAGTATAGTACTACCGATGAACTCGCACAAATCGGCTGTGAGGTGAGAAAGGGATTTGCCGTCACTTAACGGCTATCCGGACATACGTCAACACACACAACCAGTAATACCCGATCGCCGGAATTCTCAAAGAGAGGATAGCTGTATCCCTGTGCCAGTGCTGGTTTCTCAGGACAGGCGTCCCTCCGCGAGCATAACCGCCACTCAAAACATGCCCTAACTGGAAAGAAAGGCGATCCCCGAAGATTTCACCGATCATCACCAAGAACACACAATTACTCCTTTAAAACAAAACTGTGGCACTCTTTCTCTAAATCTTTGGCTGCAGCACACGGTTACGCCCTTTGGAGACTTCAGGCTCTAATAACCTGGAATCAAGCAATTTCAACGCTTCCCTGCAGAGCTCCGAATTCAAGGTTCCTTGCAGATCTCCGACCTATGTCGCCTGAACACACTTCATCCATGCTTTGATTTCTGCACAGCTGTATTCCTGAATACGCAAAAATATTCCACAACACCCAGTTCACAATGGTTTTTGTTATCCTGTTTCCCCAACACTGTACGGCAGTACAGCTTCTTAGACAGTCTCGCCTTCTGCACGCCGATACGAAAGTAAGAGCCATAAACGCTGCACCAAAAGGGGAATGTTATCGTTCGCTTTACACAATTACTGCACGCCTATCGAGCTCCGCAGCGAAAACACTACGTTGCGCCACTCTTAACCGGGATGACACTTCTACGCTATCAGACAACAACGATAATGAAATACCATGTTTATGCAGCACGCAACAACGCTTTAACATAATACACTTGTAGGTTATAATAATTTGCTGCATATCTACAACTGATTCCTACAACTATGAAAAAGACGCTTGCGCGGAGCAATGAAAACAATTTATTGTTATAATAATAAGGTGTGCCTTCAGCAAGAACGGACGAATGATTAAAATACAACAAGCGCAAAACCGCCGCCCACGCCGCAAACATAGTTGGACGCAATGGATCACTTACATACGCGGTGAGCTTTTTAATAACAATGACATTTAACAACAACACGCTTGCGAGAAAAGATCATACGGGAATGAGAACTGCTTGCACAGCGGAAAAAATTACTGCCAGCCACCGCCAGCGTTCCAATTTCCATAGCCGCCGCCGCCTACTCCGCCATAGCCGGGTTGCGCAGCGGATTTCGAGGGAGCGGCAGCTGCACCGCCACTTTGCTGACGGAAAAGCGCATACAGGTCCTCGTAACGTTCGTGCTCACGCTGCAGTTCTCGTTTCAATGTTTCCACTTCCTTCGAAAGCTCTGCGTTCTTACGCTCTAGCTCAGTTACACGGCCTTCCTCCATGCGGGATCTCTTCTCGTACGGTCCATCAAGAGGAGGGCCTGATCGTCGCATACCTAGTGGTGGTACACCATACATTGGACCACCTGATCCACCGTAACGTCCACCAGGTGCCCCGCCGTATCTTCCAAGAGGCCCACCTGATGGAGGGAGCCCACGCAGTCGTCGTTCGCGCTCCTCTTCTACATTCACGTGCCAGTAGCGACAGCGCTGCGCGCCGCGAGCACATTTTCCTGATTGAAACTCCTTGCAGACTGGAATTCCCGCGATGGTGTCGCCTTGAGTAACAGCTGCGATGGCTCGCGCAAGTGGTAGCGTCACTTCGCGCGTGTGCTTGTACCGTTCCACTTCTTCGCGCGACGCATGCACAAAGCGGCAGTTGTCGCGCATGCAGCCGCGATTCTAAAAAGCCTCATTCAGATAGGATATCAAAGGTCTCGTAATAAACAATCAATACTTAAAGTAACCCGTAAATTAATGCGACTGCTCACCGCATCACTATTTACTGTGACCCTAAGCTCTTATGCTAGGCTTCCAGGTCTACGGTCAGCAGACTATACCAAAAAGTTCCTAATAGCTTCGTTAAACGCATACGCACCTGGAAGTCGATGCAGAAATTGATCATATCTTCAGTGCGCTGCTTGCTGTCGGTGGGATGGAAGAATTTGCAGCGTGAGCCGCGATTGCAAATGTTCTTAAGGAAATCGCGGCAAACGTCCTCACGATCGCGACCGGAACCGTTTTCATTGCCGCCAGCGCCCGGACTTTCTGAACGATCGCCGTTAGCGCCTGATTTCGACTCTGAGCCGGTAACCTCTTTCTTAGGGTCACAGTGCTCCTCGCTCATACCTGTAATAGTTTGGATTGCAGTTTCTACAAATGGTGTAGAATACCATCAACACGATAAGCAGCAAACTCGAAAGTTGCATTCATACCTTGCGCCGTCACAGAGCGGAAAATCCACGAGGATCAGATGCGAATCGATCTGGCCGACTTATTCAAATGGGGAAACAGGTATAAATGCTCTGATGGCGCAAGATATAAAGACGAGCCAACGCAACACAAGGTCAAAGACCACGAATTGTTTTCATGCTCTTTTCTATCGTTCCCCCTATCACACAACCTTCTCTAGCGCTAACTTAATTGGTAGGAGACGCCGCGTCTGCATTCTTTCCCTTACTCATGACCCAGTGTTAGTAGAGCGCAGACATTGAGCATCTGCGCTACCCGGCAGAGGTACTTCTCAAGAACCAAAGGGAAATCCACGTGGACTAGAAAACATTGAGGCTGCATCCATATAATACGTTTCGTCGCCGTGATCGGCGTTTTCGGCGGTTCTGATAAGATCCACACCGACCCGACGTAACTGGCCTCGGGTCGACACTTATCTAACCTTAGAGCGCAGCCGCCGATAACGTCGACCACGCCGGTTACCTTGACTACGCATGTTGCCTTGGTCATCATCGTACATCATATTCGCAGGATAGTCGTCGAGAACGGGGTTACGTCGATGGCAGCGACGTAACTGAAGTTATGAATGCAGCCTGTAAATATTCGCCACCTCCCAGCTGGATATCATATAAGCAGATCAGAATACAAACAAAACCTCCAGGTCTGACCCTTAAGTAAACCAACAGAATGGCAGCCAGGCACTCCTTTGGTTTAACTTTACATCACCACTTAGCTAACTGAACACTATACAGCACCCAATGTAACACCTCTATACCTTCCAGAATCATATTCGAAGAAGTACTAGTAATCACACCCAGGCAACACTATTCTATCATTACGTGGAATGTATTTGCTTTCAAACTGCAGGTCCTTCGTGAAGACGTAACACATTCTACACTTACGTGGAAGGTAACTGCTTTTAAACTGCAGTCCTGGTGAAGCCTAAGGTCATAGACCAGCGGATCGTTACAACGCGGGGTGCAAGGCGAACGCGCAAAACACGACCACCGTTTTAACTGTGCACTCGCGCCAACAACAATGGCTGTAAGGGAAATAGGAGCCAACCCTGCAGCGTCTCGATGCGTGGGAGGACAGACCACATCGACTGCGGTTGGTAGGCATTACTCGACATCCACTATCTCAATGTAGAAACCCCACCAAAAAACCAACCCACTTCAACTGAATCAAGATGCAAGAAGTTTTTGAGAAAGGGAATAGGACTGAAAGGTACGACCGTACACGAGCAGAACAGGAGACGCAACTGGAACAATCGATAACGCGACGCGGTTGCGTGGCACGCGGTCGTTAGATGTGCACTCAATCCATTCCAACCGTGTCCTTTAAACTTAACGGCGCGCAAATGTCTCGTTCGAATTGGTCAAGTCGCGTCATTTCGCCGATGGCGCTGGGTTCGTGGGTGGTCGTGGAGGGGGGTTCCCTCGACTCAGTAAGGCTTGAAGCTGTAGATAAAAGGGATGGAGCATTCACATCAATTGGCATGCTACTCTTGACAGTAGGTCAAATTTGCGTGGAGAAATTCTGGGTTGCCACTTGGCATATATTTTCGTTTTTTTTTCCCTAAATCTCTGGAATGGGGGCTTCTGATGTTCAGCACCGTACCATCAAGGAATCGTTTACATTCCACCTCTTTGTCCATGTGATGTCTATTTCTGTAATCCATCATTCTCTGAAACGGTCATTGATGCTTCTTATGCTACTGATAGCGCATGTCCTTCCTGACGAGTCATGAGTTCAGATAACCATATGTTAGTTTCGTAATGACACCAGCGGCACCACCATTTGAAACACTGTTACCAAAAGCGAGGTTCCGAAACATTCAACGTGTTTTCGAAACAATTCCGGCTACTGTGATTGGTACGAAGAAGTCACCAAAAATGAAAATCGAAAGCAGAAGTGAGCGGGATTCCTGCGATTAGTTATATTTGTTAGAATGCAACTTTTGTAGTGTTGCTATTGTAGAATTATTGCAATCTCTCTGTCAAGGAATGGAGAGCTGTGAAGAAGAGGATGACCATTCTCCGAGACGTGCACACTCTTTTCATCGGATGGATAGCAAAGGTACGTGACACTCGCCTGGTAGCGCTATGTTGTGGGTCAATAATGTTTTAAAGGCGATGTTGGTCGCTGCAGGCGATAGCTGACGCATCGATTCGAGAAAAGGGGCATTGTCCAGGCAACCGTATGCAAGAAAAAAAAACTAACAATGAAGAAAAAGATCTTAATTTTGGGATTGTAGTCATTTGTCCAATACAAGATGAAGTTTTATCAGCTTGAAATATCCCACCAATCATCCATCCCACATCAGGTTCAGATGAAGTGGAGCACACCTATCTTGTCTGGATTTGAAGTTTACCTACCATCTTGCTCAGTTTTCTCTAATTCGCCTTCGAGGGGAGGGGCAGCGGAGTAGACTCCTCTGACCAACTACCAAAAACAATAATTTTGCTACAGGGCGTGTGAGAAGAAGCAAGTATGGTCGGGAATGTTGTTATTTGTGGTAGTTCTTATGTGCGTTATGAGGTTGGTAGGTGGAACTTTATTAAACGGGCCAACGTTTCGACTTGGTCGTCGTCTTCGAACCCCTACAAGTGGTTGGGAGCTGTGGAGTGGTTTATGATCTATTCCATCAAGCGCCTCCCTCCTCTAGCGCTTCCGGCGTTCTGTCGGGACCTCGAAGAGAAGTCCAGACAATTCAGAGAACATACAGGCAGGATTCCACCTTTTTCAGCAGAAAAGCTCGCTACTGGAGCGTTAGTAATAGGCGAGTAGTGCATTTTCTGTTTCCTGATATTAGCAGTGTGGGAGATGCATGTAACACTCCCAGATGTACTGAAGCCCTCAGTGCGGTATGAACGGCGAGAGTTCACTGGTTATGAGACGCTCGTTCCGGTTTAAATAAGAACTTACTATGCCGAGGTTGCAAGAAGAGAGAAGCTGGGAAATCGAGGTTTAACTGGGGACAAAAAGATCCTCTCCGCTAAGGTCTGAATAGACTCCTTGATGGGTTTCTCACAGCAGTGTTGTACCGTATTTGTACTTGTTTATTCGTATTTAGATGGAATTCTGCGCTTAATTATTGAATTTGTCGCATTTTAGATGGTACCCCTAGCACATCAAGCAGATGCTTTGGTGACAGCCATTTTGAAATCAGTGATGAGGATCGCGATATCTGTTCTTCTCGCCGTGAAACTGTGAAGAAAACAGAGCCTGGAGGGTCTGAAAGATGTCGTGAGATGAAGGGAGATGAACACTTCTTAAAAGAAGAGTCAGTTGCTCATTGTTTGCTTGCTTGATTTTCTGTTATTTTGTGACTGCTGTGATTTACTACTCAGGTACTTGACCAGGGTTATTAAACAGCGGTACACGTGAACCTAACAATGTGATGCCTCAAAATGGTGTTTATTAATATTACTAGATTGCAGATGTATTGAATCAATACTTGATGACCGCTATCCCTTTTTGGACGGTAACAACCGCCGGAACTACTACATTATCAGAAGTGGTTCGTTTTCGAGCTTATGTGGATCTCCTGTGGAATTTCTCTTAGTTCCTCTCTTCCCACGCTAACTTTAGTCTTAATTTTAGATGGTCGGCTTGCAGAAGTATTTCGCACAGACCTTTTTGATAGGCTTCGAAAAGGAATAAATACTAATGATGAAAGTGACGATGACGATATTCCTGGAAGCGGTTTAGCTCGAATGTCCGATAGGTAGGTAAACGTCTTTTTCCTACTTTTTGAAGTCGTCTTCGCACAGAAGACCGGTCTCTGAGACAGTGAACACTTTGCATGCCGAAAGGCGCGGCAAGTATGAGTGGCAGCGCAGCAGACACAGGGGAAGAACTTGGTTTTCTTTTCTATTCTTCAAATTTTAACTTTCGAATTTTATTCGAAAATACGTGAAATGCTCTCAATTTTTTTTCACCAATATTAAAGGTGGCGCGCAGAATGGACGAATGGAATCCAGATTCCTCTTCGCGCGAACAACCCAAATCCATCCGAAATTCGCAAAGCTGTTGTAAAGCGCATGACGTCCAGGATTAGTCGGTCAGTATTTCTTCTGGATTGTGACCTATATGTTTTATACGTTGCTTTCATTGTTGCTGGTACTGACCGTTCATTGCTTCAATTTCAGTACACTTCAAAAAAGACGCGAACTGCTTAGCGAATTCTATGCCAACGCTTATGAGCCTATCCAAGCAACAACTCTTCGGCTCTATGAATGCACCATCTTGGATGAGTTATGGGTGAAACTACTCAACGAGGTGTGTTTTTTTAGAACCTTGTGCTTCTCAATCTTTCCGTTTTCGCTGTCTCATGCGTACGTATTCAGCAGCGAACGCGGACGAACAGTAGTCTGCTGCCTATGGAAACCTTTTTGGAGATCATGAACGAGTTTGAAATTGAATGCTACAAGGTAATCTCCATAGGATAGTTTGGATTTGAGTGTTTCTTTTATCTTTGTGCATTTCATTATTTCTAATAACTTCTCGAAACTTAGAATATACACCGAAAACTTCTCGAACCGCTTCACTCTCCAAGTTCTCGAATAGAGGATGGTGATGAAGAGGCTGCTTGCGACATTTGCTCAGCGGTATATATTCCCACGATTCCCACGATCTGATGTATTTGTGCTGTGCAGACGTGAAGCTTAAGCAAGGCATATTTCAGGTAGACAGCGAGCCTGATGACGAAATGGTATTTTGTGACGGCTGCAATTTGTGTGTTCATATGTCGTGTTATGGTTTGCAAGAGTTGCCCCCTGATGAGTGGCTGTGTATGAAATGTAGACTGTGTTTTGGTGAGTTTTTTTTACCAATTTTTTGACTCCGTTTTCCGCCTCCTACCACAACTATTTCCATTTTTCTTTTTGCTTTTATGTCAGGAACTCGTAAAACGTACGTGTAGTGGCTGAATTTCGGCGATGAGACTAAAGAGAACTACTGTAAGAAAATGCCTCTCAGATCTGATTGCGTCTGGCATGCAACTTCAGTTTTTTTTGCAAATATATGCAGTGATTGGCGCCTATAATTCTCCAGGCTGGCATAGGTTGACTCATCTACGTCAGCTGCACCTCGTATTCGGCACGTGCATTCGCTTGCAGAGCCTCCGAGAGCGGCAGCGAAGACAGCTCGGGACAGGCGGAGGGTGCAGGCTGCGAGAAATTTTTCATACGAGTAGAGTGCGGCTCTTGCTAGGCCTTCACACAGGGGACCTACTGATAGTGCATACCATAACGGTGATGAAAATGGCTGGGGCACAACGACTCCTCTTGGAGGGGTATCGGTCGGTATCTCACTCCTCTTCTTAGAACAGTTGGTCTTGCAGTCGCGATGGCTGCATTGCGGTAGGGTAGATTATATTGGAAATCGTTGTATACTTTCTAAAATACCTCTCTTTTTGAACCAATACTTCGTTATCAGAAGCATGACTAAAACCAGGTCAATTCTCCCGTTTTCAGAAAATGTTCATGAAGGGAATTTAGGGAGTATCCCGCGAATTTTTTTGTTTTGTACCGTCTGTATATTTCTTCACGTGTGCTTTCTGCTAGCAAAGAACATATGTGAAGCATTCATAGTTGAAACCTCCAATTTGCTTGAAAACTTTCTAGTTTGAGAAAAATTTTCGGAGGGGGTTTTGATAGCAAAGTTTCGAACCACTCCAAAGCCGATTTCCTCTGCCAGTGCCAGCGAATTTGTTCAAAGGCGTAATAGGATAAAGTCTCTGTCAGTGATCAATCCTTTTTAGGAGCGTTCCTTTTCCATTCAGAATCGTAGTGGCCTATAATGTGATGTGGCCCAATTTACCGTCCTCGAAGTGTTGAAGGTTTGGTTGGTTTGGGCGGACGCCGATCGGGATTTGGCACTCGGATCGCGCGCTTGGTAAGGTGTAAGGAGTTACAGTCGTCCCCTCTCTCTCAATGAAGGCATCGCTGCGGTGTTCATACTGCTCACGACCCCCTCCAACAGGGTGTAGGTTAGGACTCCACGAGAGGTCACGGCTGCCATGTTTCGCCTCGCCGCGCGGCGATTGCTGCCGTGATTGGACAAGACCCATACAGTCGTGCGATTAAGATCCCGGTCCCTTCACATAGTTCTGGCATCACGCAAATCTGCTTGGCATTTTGCCAAACCAGAATATTCAATGGGACGTCAATATTTTTGAATGGCAGCTGTATTTATTCAACGGATTGCTGTATTTCTTTAATACTACCTACTTTCCTGTCTGGCCGCAAACCTTAGGCCTTTACAATACCTTACAATTTGAGGCAAAAGAAGGATTCACCCTAAAGTGAATTTTTGTAGATTGCTGATGTATTCTCTAAATATTATTTCTATGTAAATGGACATTGTTTTATACTAATAGTTGAACATCGGGCCCACTCCTTTCATTTTCACACCTGCAAGTAATAAAGCAGACTGTTGGAGGGGACTATGCAAACGCCGCGCACATAGCGAACCGCCGTCGCGGCGCCAGGCCGATCTCTGGCGGAGTCCTAACCGTATGCCCCATCCAAAAAACAGCGCGGGAATTCAACTGGGGATTCTTCAACGATTTGTAGCTTCTGGTATTAGTGTATTATAGCCCTCCAAGCTCGCATAACACTAAATAAAAGAAGGACCAGATGTCCGAGGCCACAAGTAACGTTCTATTGCTATTACTTCTCTCATTGATACGATACTCATGTTCCAGGTGTTCCATATGCGACACACGGCAAGGTGCTTGTATAAAGTGTTCTGTAGGCTCTTGCATGTCGTCGTTTCACGCCACATGTGCTCTTCGCAGTGGATTAGAGATGCGTATTGAATCAGTAAGTTTCGCAACTATTCCGGGCCGAGAAGCAGTTTTAATATCGCGTCGAGCAGAACAGCGAAAATTTAGACTCGCTGTACCAAAATACTTTTTATCACAGTTTCCAAAACTTCTTTTCGAACTATTAAAAGGGTGGGGAAAATTGTGCTTCGTATCGTTAATAAGACTGCGTTCATATTTTGCAATAGCGTCCACCACCCACTGCCAACGTTTCAAGCGCCAGCGACAGAGTATAGATGTCGATCCAGCAAACGCCTGCGTCCACCAGCATCCAGGAGTGGAGAGTATGGGTATGTAGGAGGACAGTAGACTACCTATACTTTCTAGTCCTAGTGTCGCTGGTGAACGCTGCCGCAAAGTATATATGTAGCCTGACTTACAGTTGTTACAGCTGGAATCGTAACCGCACCCCTCCTTTTATTCCAGGATCCGGTCGACGACAGAGTTCACATGATATCACTTTGTCCGCGGCACCGCTCTGCAAAACCTTTCGCGAAGGACGAAGCCGTTTGTGAATCTAGTCAGGTTAGTTGTTTATTATTTCCATTCGTGTTGCACTTTTCCACCTTTTCCTGTGTTACGGCGATAGTTCGTTGTTGTTGTTGTCACAGTATTGATCTGATAAAACACAATTAATGATTGAAGCACTTTTCATTCGCACTTTTCTCAGATCCTTTCGAGTGTGTTATTTTGTAGTACTTGTTTCACACACCATGGAAGTACGATTGTTAATGTCAGCGAACTTGCTTTAACTGCTATTTTAGGCTGCATCCGATGAAGAAACAGCAGGTAATTACGACTCCGGACCTTTGGCAAAGCTCGAACAAACTTTTTACGACTTTGTTGATCATGCTGCTATCGCTGTGAAGTGAGAACATTCAAGAATTTGACTTCTGACTCTTCTTCGTATTTTCATGATGCACACTATTTTTTGTTTCCAGGTTGGAACTTGATCCATCACTGGTAGCTGATGTCTTCTCTTACTGGGTGAAAAAACGCTTGCAACTGAACAAAGGCAAACCACTAATTGAAAACCTGCAAGATGAAATCAAAGTACGTTGTTTCTTCTTCCATCGATGTAAATGTTACCATTATGATTGATCGCAAGTGTGTCGTTGTTTAGATAGTTCAACCGGAACCTCCTCAACTAGAGTTGCCCGTTTATACTGAATCTAATTCGCACTTGCCTGCGTCACCTGAGCCGGTCAAGAGGAAACGAGGCCGTCCACGGAAAAATCCGGTTGACCCAAGTGTGGTTCCACTGACTCCAAAACCGGTGACTGTTGCTAAGGAAACGCTTCGCAAGATGGAATGGTTGCTGCACTCCCTTTATGGGGTTCGTTTTCTCAATTTATTGAATGAAACTTCTGAGGCATTTGAGCCGCAATATTAGTTTCTTACAGAAAAACCGACTATTATGCATGCAGTGAACGAATTTCGGGAAAAATTTCGAAATAGTTTGCAAAAAGTAACATCTGCAGAGCAGGATTCAGTTCTGTCTCATAAAGAGAGGCGGAGATGTCATTTCCCAATACTGGTTTTAACGAGTTTGTTTTGTGGGAGCTTGATGATCGACGACCTGAAGAGTTCATGGGATCGTTATCTTCATAGCGCCGGCACCACGGGACCTATTTGATTGTTCATGCCGTTTGTTATAGCTAAACTAGTCTATATTTATTTGCTATTCACTGATGACTGCTGACAGATGTGGCGTCCCAGTGTCCTCAATACTATTCCCACTCTAGCGAACTGCTGTGATTGGTTGAACAGAATAGTGATTTACACAATTTTTGTAAGTTGTTTCTATCGAACACTGGTACTTGAAAGTGCGTTTATACATCGTAGTTAGTCGTTGGATCAGCAAGAAGTGCGCGATTAGTCGCGAAGTATGAACGCGCTCCAACAAAATAAAAGCAAAGATGTTTGAGTCTTTGTTAATGTTCACAGTGAGGCAACTTTAACCAGTTGTTTCCACTGGACAGATCTCTTTCTCAAATTGTCTTGATACCCCGATGAAGGTGTCAATAAAGCTTGTGATTTTGATTGGAAATAAAAGTTCAAGAGCATCACTTTTTGAGCCTAGTTGTCTTTTGGAATTTATCAAAATCTTTTGGATCATTCTGGCAAGAATGACTAACCGTCACATCCGGAGAGCGTAAATTATTTAACAACCCTTCAAGTTCACGCACAAGTACTGCTTGAGCGTGGGAAGGAATCCTTAACAGTTTTAGTAAGCAATATGCGCAGTTCCAAAGTGAACATTCACATTTTGATGCACCAAAAAATTAGGAAAAATCTTGCCTGCTCTCTGTGTGCCTGTGTTTGTCTAACGAGCAAGAATTGGTGTGAAGGCGAGGTGAGCAATCGGGCCTTTCGTTGATTTCATCAGCCCTCAGTACTCAATTAAACAGTGGGCGCGACAGTTGGGGTGGGCAGTTATTGCCAACGTTCTTCGTGGACAGGCTAAGTGGGTGTAGCCAAACGCCCTACTGCAACCCCTTCACCAGTGATGCCGGCACAACCGCCCGCCTTCAGCCAGCGAGCCCTCTGCCACCAAGGCCAAGCATTCCGCGTCGTTTCTGGAAATGTCGAGATTAAGCAGCCACAGCGTGTCTCTTTGCACTTTGTCCTTTTCTATCTGCAAGACAACGACTTGCTCGGTAAATTACGTGTATGCATTCTGTTGCAAGCAGCGTCGTAGGACGATTCCATATGCTCTTCGGGGAGGATCTAAACTTGTCGACTCTTTCGCGAGCTCACTAGTTGCTCGCTTTCCCTGGATATCTTTCTGAAAAGAATAAGTTACCAACAGTCACTTAATAAACATTACGTTTGGGCACTGCTTCAATTCAGCAGCGATTGGTGCAAAAGCTCGTCATGCATTGCTTACCGCGGCCCTAAGCTTGTGCGCACTTTTAAGAAGCTGTTTTATGTTCCAGTGGTTTTGCCTTTCATTCTTTTTTTTAAAGTCAGATGTCATTTGATATTGAAAGATATGTAGAAATGGTCTCTGAGCTAGGGACTGCACAGAGGCCGTAGTGTCGAGTTGCCAGTAAGTCCGGGGAACTGGCTGGCTAATGCCGTTTGGACTCCAGCAATTTCGGCACCGAGCTCATTTTTAAATTGCCTAAGTCACCAAACCCGCTGAAAACATGTACACAAGGGTTATTTACCATCGTGATTACAATTATGACACTCATTCTTGGCGCTGGCGCCAGATGACACTACGATTACCTCTTGGGCTCAGCCTTAGCAGAGCGCAGATAATCGTAGTGTCATCCATTAGCGCCAGCGGCAAGAGTGAATGTCATATTCGTAATCAGGATGTTAAACTACCCCTATATACAAGTTTTTTAGCGGATTTGGACCACCGTCTACCAGAGTTTGCCAGCGTCCACAAGTGGAGAGTATGGGGAACAAGGGGAGTAGAGTAGCACTAGGAGAGTAGCAGACGCTGGACTAGGCTTCGTGAAATTGCGGCGTGTACAGCCGAACGTAGAACTTTCGAAGCACAGAATTATGCAATTTTTATGTACGGTGCGGTTGTACACGCCGCAAACGACGCCTAATCCAGCTGTCTACTTCCTCCAGACTTCTCCACATACTATCTGGGCGCTAGTGGACGCTGGCATCTCTAGATCGATACCTGTAAGACGCTGGCGGACGTTGCGTAGGCGTTCGCTAGTTCGAAATATACTTAGTCGCAGGCGCAGGCGGGCGCTTGAAACGCTTGTGGTCGCCAGTGGACGCTGGTGACTGCTGGTGAACGCTACCGCCAAGTATGAACGCAGCCTAAAGGCGACGATTTTGTTGAAATAATGAGCGACCAACAGCTGCACCTAGCAACCGTGCCAGTGGAAAGGAAAACATAAAAGGTGCGCGTCAAATAAAGAGGTAGATATTCAAGTGCGCTAAGTCTGAGAGTGTGGAACAGTGAAGAAAAGAAATGAAAAGATTACATAGACACGCTTCCGCCCACCCGTTCATGTAATAATTAGCCCATTTTTGAGGGTAAAGCATGCAAATGTTTTAGAGCATTCGAGGTTCGCGATTCTTATTTTGCGAAGCGTTCCAACGATTGTAGTAGCTTGCAGGGTCAACGTTTGTTCGATTTGGTGTTGAAACGATACAAGGAGCAGCGGAATTTTTTCAACACTCATGTGACTGCATTATTGATGATAACAGAGCAACTTTCAAAACCGGTTCCCCTGAGTCACCGTACGGACAGATTCTTCAACGAAACTTTGCAGGTGTGTTTTCCATGTGACTATTTCCCCAAGCTTTTTTTCAACAGTCTCGAAAAAGTAGTCTCCGTTCCGAATTTTAGTGGGAGCCTATATAGTCTCGCACGCCTTGTTCCTTTTTATTGCTGTATGGTCTACATCTATAATTTAGAGTCTATGTTTGAAAGAAGTAATCGAGGAAGGTGAAAGGCGTGCCGATGAGATATGTGGCCTAAACGGGCTGCCGCCTACAGGGTCGCGTTCATCGCAAAGGTACTTTGACAGTGAAGTTTTTCCTTCTTCAATGATCCTCAGCTAATGTTGCTTTCAGGGACGATATACCACCGTCGTTTGAAAGTACTCCAGCGTCCACATCGTCTTCGGAATCGTATCATCCACCTTGCTTGCGAAATAGTTCTTCTATCATGCGAAGGTACGTCTCATCTGCTTACCGATTTTCTCGATTCAACTAAATAGTGCACATGAAAGGGAAAAATTAGGATTAGTGAACAACCGGAGAGTTTTTATCGCGTTCTGAAAAATTCCTACCAAGGCCTCATGCGAACCTCATCGGCCAAGTAAAACCCCCTTCCCCACCTTAGCACTGCACAAGTTGTAAGTTCGGGAAAGCAGGGTGTATATAAAGCTTTCCAAAATTGCACGTGAAGTTACGTGTGTCGGGCCATGAATGCACACAACTGGGCATACCGCAGGTTACGCAAG
>MU914559.1:8089-21322 GCA_036418165.1 Cooperia oncophora
AAACCTGGGAACATGTTCAGGCTTCTGAAGACGACGACTGAGTCGAAACGTTAGGCCAATTAATAAATGTTCCACCTATCAACCTCGTAAGGCAACAACTGAAAGACTTACAACTAAGATGCCGAGGTTGCAAGAAGAGAGAAGCTGGAGAATACTTCAAACCACAATGATCATCGCTGAGAAACCCTGACACGTCCTGCCGCTACAGGCAAATCGTACAAGATCGCTCTGCTCGAAACTCCCTCCTTTGTTACAACCCCTTCCCATCCTTTTCCTTCTCAACACCTTTCCGGGGTTTTTCCAATAACCATTCTTCCGACTTTCCCACCGAGCGAAAAGGAAAGGGAGGAGGTAGGGGTGGTGGGAAGAACCTAAAGTACCACGCCTTGTCGAAAAGGTCGTATTTTTAAAGTCAGCTTCGTTTCTAGCTCCAAACGCTCGATTAAAATGCAGGTTAGATGTGGCTTGGGTGGAATTCAGCCCCAACAAAACTAGCTGGTGATAGTGGAGTGAAGGGGGGAGGGGGTTGTAATGAAAATGTTCCTCATCGCAATGACGTGCCCTTCTTTGAGCAGCACAGCAGAGGGGCGAAAAGGTTACCCGTGTTCAATTGAGCAACTTAGAGAGTACAAATGAATACAAGTGAATATATCCCAAACATCCACTATTTCCATAAAGCATCAATGAAGACCGCTCACCTGATCTTATTCGCGCAATCCTCCAGGAACTGGTTGAGTGTTTTCTCCTGAGCACTTATAAAAACATCCAAAAACGAATCAAAAACACTCCAGATTGCCTGAACACGAAACTCTTTCTAGTGAAAAATTGCAAAGAACACAAACTAAACACCGTACCTTATCAAAATTGAAATCTGGTTTTGATGGGAATCTCTTTATGAGTAAAGCTTCAAACATTCGGGTGTGCTGAATAGCATGACCAAGCAAGCGGAAATCCAGATCAGGGCGCCTTCGGGTCATCATGCGATATAAAACATCCCTTAACAATATTTGCAGGTCTTTTTCAAGTAGAAATCGAAACAATCGAAACAAAAGAAGCAAAAGAGGGAGGAAGAAACGAGCATGTTCAGGTGCTTTACAGCAGCAGCGAATGCGGGAGAAAGTCAAGACAGACTGCAGAAGGGAAAACATGAAATGAGAGAAGCAAGGACTAGAAATTCAGGAAAGACAACAACGGAAATTCCGGGAAGAATAATACGATTTTCTCTGATAATATTTTACACTCTACTGGCCCATATTTCGAAAGTCACGTGCTGGCTGTTCAGCTTGCGAGGGGCATTTTCCACTTCCGCTGTTCCCTTTTTTGGTTCCTGCTAAAATTCACAGCTCATCTTGTTGAGACGTGAGGAATCTTGCCAGGTGTTAACGAAACTCGCTAATGCAGAGCTTTACAAGAGCCTACAGGTCCACAGAAGGCAGCAGGAGCGATTGACAGAAACCTAGAAAATGTCTCTCCAAACCGACCTGCGCCCTAATTCTGAGCGAAATTTTTGCAAGTGTGTAGTCTTTGCTGAAATTTAGTCTGGAGGACTAGTTTGACCAGCCCCACCCTGAGCATGAATATTGGCATGCGTGTTAGAACGCTTAGTGCCGGCGTCAGAACACCTCACACAACAACAATTCTGAGGAAAAGCTGCCCACAGAAGTAGCTCCCTCCCCTTTACGCAAATGTGAAACCCTCTCGGAGTCGGGCGTTGTCGCTCTAAAGAGTATGTTTGTGCTCGTTGCTGAAGTGGCTCAAACACTCGGGCGAAATACTTCTTGCGGTTAAACTACGCCTGCGATTTAACAAAAAAAAGGACAAAAAGGGGTAAAGAACGCCCCTTTTCTCTGAAGACAACAAAAAAAAACTAATGTTCAGACAATTTCCCTGAAGAACAACAGGATAAAAAGAAACTAACCTGGTCACGTTGCAAAACTCCTTCGTCATCAAACGTCCCATATCCCAGTCAGGAGGAAACACCTTGGCGAGACCAGTTCTTTCGAAATCCGTTAATTTACGAACATACCATTTATACCTGAATGGGTCCTAGTGAGCAATGAGGTTTTCCTGCAGGAGCATTTTCGGCCTTCAAATAAGCCTCGTAGGGCCACTGAAAGAAATTTTTGACGGTGCCCTGATTTTTCTTTTCGTCAATGTGTGTGTCTTCACTTGCAAGTCCTGTGAATCCCTTAAAGCGCCCTGTAGACTCCTTTCAAGCCGGCGAAATGGCGCCAGCGCCACTGGTACATAGTTGCCCCTTTTTTCTCATTTTGACAATTGTGCTAGGCGATTACAGGTTGTTTGACAAGTGATAACAAGGCTTACAGGGTGTTGACAAGTTCTCCTATATTCACAGGCATACTGTTTACAGGTTTCGGTATGCTGAGGAAGCGCTTACAAGTCTGCCCCCCCCCAACTATACAAGGTTATCGGCTCCTGTTTTTTCCTTCGGGTACAAAAACACTAAACTTGATGTAGAAGAATAAAAAACACGTGATTCCAACAGACCTTTCTTCGATTTTATCGAGCCAGGCTCCTTCTTCATTTTCTGCATACAATACCGTATACTCCGATAACTGCTGATCAATAAACCAGCGGCAGAAGTTTGACTTCACACTACCTTCTAAGGCTGCTGCCACTCGACACATGTCCGTTACTCGTTCACTCAACTGACCGGCCTTGAAAATAGTTAGTTTCCGAAGACTAATTAAAGCACTAACTTCAGGGGCCAGTGTCCAAAAAGGAACGAGTATACCTGGAAAACTGCCTTCATATCGCTGGCTAGTTGAACGGTGAGCGCCTGCTTCAACTTGTTCAGCCTGTTCGTTATTTTTGCCATTTGCTCGACTTCTTGAAAATCATCGAACAACTGTAAAACGTTGAGAATCGCTGGTAGTTGCCTGGCAATTGAAGCGTAGTCGCGATGGTCCACCCAGACGGCTGAAAGTGCTGTGAGTAGAAGAAAGAAGACGTATGCAAAAGCTTACACTGAGAAAGAAAATTCGAAGAAAATTGACGTAGAGGTGGCATGGCTAGGAGAGGCCTCTCCCAATTTCAATAGAAAATACGAGCGCAGTTTGGCTGAAGCGAGGGGGGGGGGGTGCGGTAGGGTATTTTGCACCTAATTCCCATCATCGTGTCGAGCATCATGCAGAGATTCATGAAATTTTGAGAAGACATGAAAAGATACCAGTGAAAGTTTATAGAGACAACTTCTCAACTGTTGAAAAGAATACCTTTCTACACTGGTAAAGAAATGAACTGGAAGACGGGAAGTAGCGGAAGTGCGAAATGTCCCCCGTCCCCACCCCCTCGAGTCGAACTGCGCCGAAAAATGTAAACACATACCTAATGAATCAACACCAGTGAGCAAAATATGCAAGTGATGTAATGTGGTGATTGAAGATGTGAGATTTCTTTTCGCAATGTCGAGTTGCTTGATATCTCTCGTCATTTCTCGCACAATCTAAAATCCTTGAAGTGCGTTCATACTTTTCATCAGCTTTTGCGCGACTAGGGAAGTATATGTATCGATCTAGCGTTTAGAGTGTACGGCAGCGTTTCCAGCGACTAGGAGTGGTGTTTAGAGAGAATCTGGAAGCAGGAAGCTAACAGACTATGCTAAATCGCTACGTGTACTTCCCAGTCGCTCAAAACGATGCTGTACGCTCACAACGCTGACAACTATAATATCCAAAGTTGGCAAGGTGGGTTTAGCAGAGCGAACATAATTGCGTGGCCGGTGCCCCCACTCATCCTCGGGCTAAGTCAGCGCTTCAAAAAGAGTGCTAAACAAGCGAAATCAAAAACTAATCGCGAGCAGGAGATCGCAGCTCTTCAAGGGAGTACGCTCGATTGAAGAATGGCTTCAGAAATTGAGTCGTTCGAGGAAGTGAACACTAAGCTAGCACGACAGATTCGGTCACACCCTTGCAAGAAAAAAGAAGGCGGGAAATCAGCTGAAGTGTTGGCACGGGAAAAGTAAGGCCGCGTTCATATTCAGCGACTGAGCAGATCCGGCGATTTGAGAGTGGGTGTCGAGCAAAGTATAGGTATTGATTTGCGACTGCTGAGACTGCGCGACCCGGAGACTCGGGAGACTCAGCGTTTTCGGCGACTGTACATCAAAGGAGTGAATGGGTATCTATCTCCGCTGGTCGCTCGCAATTGCAGAGATCCGGCGATTCGGGAGATTGAGCGAGCCGGCGATTCGAGAGACTCAGCGACCCGCACGCGCTAGATTTATACCTATATGTGCCCCCTCGCAAAATCTCTCAAATTCAGTCGCCGAGTATGAACGCAGCTTAATTTTGTATAGCGGTGATAGGGACAGACAAAAATCACGAATGCACTGCGACACCACGTGAAAAAATAAAGTCGCAACTGAAGAGAGGCAAGTCGGGTCTTGAAAAAAGTTATGAAAAACCATATTCAACAACATTACCTCATCCGATGACCTAGTTTTCCCTCGTATACTATCAATTCGACGCTCCAACTCTGACATTGCTTTTTGGGCCTGAACTTCAGAGATATAACAAGGGTCTTATGTAAAGAGCTAAAGCTATCACAACAGCTGTGAAACAAGCAGAATCTAAAGGAGACCAAATAGCAAAAGTTTACCTCCTGCAGAGCAGCTTCGC
Organism: Cooperia oncophora; assembly: GCA_036418165.1. NCBI lineage: Eukaryota > Metazoa > Nematoda > Chromadorea > Rhabditida > Trichostrongylidae > Cooperia > Cooperia oncophora. Next base: position 12,730 of record MU914559.1, read on the forward strand.
CTTGGGCCCCAACCTCGTCATGAGATTCCACCAATGCTGCCAGCTCCACGTCCAGATCGTGGATTTCAGATTCCACAGCAGCTGCTTCCCCTCCCTCGGCGTTGACATCGCCCTCGATGTCGTATATCTTGAGTCAGGTAGCGCAGGTATCATTGCTTCTACGGCCTTTTTTCCTTGCCGCTTCAAAATGCGCTCTTTGGTACGCCTGCGCCTACATGGTTACCAAAGAACTGTCCGCTGGCTTCAGGCGAACCTGCTTCAATATACAGTTTGCCTTCAATAATTTTAGAGCCAGCTGTGAATAAATATTTGACCTCCGTCGTCAATCTTGAGCAAAGCGTTTGTCCGAGAGCACTCCCAAGGAGCCCTTGGATTTCGCGCGCCATTTTGCAATATTTTTCTCGTTGACAGGAGGCCATGCTGTTATGATTTTTCCACCGCTGACTATTTGAGCTTTTACCTTTGTCAGCAACTTTCTCAGTTTTTGTTCATCCATTTTTGAATCAATTGGCCACGTGATTATCCAGCAACGATAAGTTGGCCATTCTTCGATAATTTCCAGTATCTGCGTCGAGATGCATGTGTGCCCTTTGGTCACTACATTTCAGACGCCTCTTTGCCCGTCTTTCTCCAGCGCTAAGGCTCCCTCGCCAGCAATGAATCCGACGAGACCGTCCTTTTGAGGTCTGGATTTTACCGCGTCTTCTTTCAGTTCTTGTCGCACTGCCTTTAGTGCGTCGTTGTATGATTTGTCAAAATAGTGGCCTGCTATAGCACTGTGTTGCTTGATTTCTTCCGTGTTCATGATGAAATCTGTCCAGTCAATACATCTGTCGTATGCCATTTTTAATACGTCCTTGAGCGACTCAGGTTCGTAGCATACGATACCTTCTCGATGTAGCTTGATTTTTTCCCCGACGTGTATGTCTGTCCTTCTAAAAATGCTAGTTGCTAGCCAAGCTTCCCACAAATTTGTGATGGGCTCTTTAGCAACCGCCCCGGGGAAATTCGTATTCCCGATATCTTTCAGAGTGGCTCCTTTGAAACACTCGTTCCCACATAAGAACTGTAGATGCCCTTTTTCTAGTGGGCTTAGCAGCGTCGCACCGCTGAAATACGAAACATTAGTATAACACACTTTTACTCTTGTTGGTTTTCTACCCCGTTTCCCTCTCTCTGTTCTTGTGTCGATGGGGTCGTCGGGTATATAGCTCGGTACTACTCCCGCCGCCCCTCCTCCCTTTACCCAGAGGTGGCCACAGGGACCTCCCTCCCGCGCGCCTCAGCATGTCGAACTGTACTCTTAGAGGCTCGTCGTTTCCACCTATTCGGTTTATGAGTGCCGAATTTTGACTAGCCTGTATTACTCTGTAGGGCCCTGTCCATTCAGATATCAGTTTCGGGTGGTGCTGAGCTCGTAGCTTCTGCATTGGGCGCTAGGCCAAATTATTACACGCGGTTCCTCCTTACTTTAGCGGTGTTGTCTTGTTAGACGTCTTTGCTCGTATCAGTTTAACTCGAGTTTCCATCTGATCTCTCCTCTTTTATTGTTACTCTCGAAATTTCGTTCATGGATTCAGCTATTGCCTGCAGCAGTTGCGCCTTATAGTCATCGATATTTTTATCAACTGCGTACAAACTTATGCCACCATTCGGTATGATTTCTGATGGGAAGTGCGGGTCCATACCGTGCAACACGAAATAGGGGCTCTCTCCTGTTGACCGATGTGGTGTCATGTTATATGCCATGAGGCAAAATGGTAGCCTCACATCCCATTCTGCTTGGTGTTATGGTACTGCGACGAAGCATGGCTACTATGGTACCATTCATCTCTCCTGTGAGTCGTTCCTCACCCTCGGGGTTGCTAACCTTTTGGTAAACAGGGTTGGCTAATTTTTGTGCTCTTGGTTAGTTCTGCCATTACTTTATTTTCGAATTCCCCTCCTCTATCAGAGAGGATTTTCTTCGGCCATCGGCAGCCTTCTGCTATCCATCGTGTGAATAGCATCTTTGCCACAGTTTCAGCTGATTTGTCAGCCACCGGATATGCTGCCGCGAATTTTGAAAAGTGGTCGATGACAGTTACGGCGTATCTGTTACCGCTAGTGGTTAAGCCCAGCTCAAGTATGTCTACGCCAACTATTTCATACGGTTTTGTTGTCACTATGGGCTTGAGTGGTGGTATCAGTGCTGTCCTCGGGTTGTGCACGAAACAGCGTTGACACTCTCGCGTCCACTTACGGATTTCTTGCAACATGCTTGGCCAGAATACTTCCTTTTTCAATCTGTTATAGAGCTTATACGCGCTGAAGTGCCCTGCAAATGTACCTCCGTGTGCTTCTTCGAATATCTTTCGCCTCGCACTTTTGGGCACTACAAATACCAGGCTTCCGTCGTCGCGGTATACTTTCAAGTCACCGTCTTCAATGACGAAATCGTTTATCCGCATGTGTTCATTATGACCTATCCATGATTTGGTACCATTTACTTTTCCTTTTTCGACATCTTTGATTATGTCAGCGAAATCGGGGTCTTCTCTCAACTCACTCATCCATTTGGTATCACTCTTCGATTGCAAACTGCTAACAACAGCTTCCTCAACTTCGCTTAGGGACGCATGTACTGGCAACTCTGAGGTTCCTCTGCTCAATGCATCAGCTACAACGTTCGTTTTGCCTTTCACATACTTTATCTCTATCTTATATCTTTGTATTCCTAGGGACCATCTGAGTACCCTTGCGGACACGTTATTCCGTTTAAAGAGTGCAGTCAGCGGTTGGTGATCTGTTAGAACTATCGTTGGGAGACCGTATATAAACATGTGAAATCTGCGGACTGCAAAAATCACTGCCAGTCCTTCTAGATCCGTCACGTGATAGTGTTTCTCTGCTTTGCTGAGACTTTTTGAGGCAAAGTATACAGGATGTAGCTGTCTGTCGTCACCTTCTTGCGACAACACAGCACCCAACCCAGTTGTTGATGCGTCAGTGCATATGATGAAAGGGCGTGTACCTTCTCTGGCTTTTTCGATGTCCGGTTGCATTAACACGGGTGCAGATGATATCATTTTCTTGACTTTGTCGAAGGCCTCTTCGTGCTCTCTTGTCCAGTTCCACGAGGTTTTCGACGAGGTAAGTGTGAACAGGCATCCTGTTATCTTCGAGAAACCCAAACAAAATTTGCGGTAGAATGATGCCATTCCAAGGAATACTCGCAAGCTTTTGACGTCTTTTGGTGCTGGATAGTTTACAATGGCCTCAACCTTCTTGGGATCTGCATGCACCCCTTTTGAGTCCACGATGTGTCCCAGGAAGCTCACATGTTCTTGTAGTAGAACACACTTCTCAGCCTTGAGTCGCAATCCAGCTTCTTGAAGTTTTGCACACACTTTTCGCAACAGCTCAATGTGCCTTTTTCTTGACTCCGTACAAATGATAATATCGTCTATATAACAAAAGACTTCTGCTCCTATCAGTTCCTGTAGCACCGTATCCATGAGTCTTTGAAAAACGGCAGGACTAGTACTCAGTCCGAAAGGAGTGACACGGAATTGGAAAAGTCCTTCAGTTGTTGTGAATGCCGATTTTTCTTTTGCCGTCTCTGAGAGTGGAATCTGCCAATATCCGCTGCACAAGTCAAGTGTGGAAAACCATTTTTTCCTCGCCATATTCTGTAAAATGGCGTCCATTGTCGGCAGTGGGTATGCGTCTTGCTTGATTCTCTTATTCAGTTCCCTGTAGTCCACACATAAGCGTAAGTTTCCATCCTTTTTCTCAACTAGCACAATGGGGAAGGCCCATTCGGAGTTGCTTTTTTCGATAATTCCACGATTTTTGGTAGAATTTAATTTTAAATAAGAAATAAATCTGCTGGCAGCTCTTCGAGTTTCTTTCCTTATTGCTAGCGGGACAGGCCGTGTTTTCATCTTGATGGGTTTGTTGTCCCCAGTATCTATGTCCATGTATACTTTGTCTGTCCCTGTCAGCTCAGTGTCCCACACGGAAAACGCATCTGGAAAGTCATCCAATACTTCAGTGATGTCGTCACTCAATACTTCGACATTTGAGCTCTGTTTGATTTGTTCCATCAGCAGTGTTCGCCGCTGCGATTTGTTGTTTGCTGTATCCTCTATGACACATGGGTTGAAGTCTTCCCATTTTTCTTTCCATTTCACCGTACTCCAGTGACCAATTTCCTCTCCTTTTCCAAAAATCATTGGCTTGTCAGTGTGATTCCTTGCTGGTATATTCACCATCTGATTTTTGACTCTGTAAACACCACAGTCTGGTCCTTCTTTGGCTGGCCAGATGACACCCTCTGCCACTTGTTGTCTAACGTCGCAATGTGCCGACACTACCTTTGTTCTGTGTGGTGGGATGTACATCCTCTTTGATACCGTCACAGACATGACTTGGTTATCTCCCTGCACTTGGCTGGATCGTTTGCGTATTGCGAAATTTCAAGGTTGACGTCCCAGGCTGCTCAACGAGTTGGTTTCCTAGCAATATTTCGTTGTCTCTACTGTCCACAATATAGAAAGCTACACTGCTGCTTTGTCCCCCTTCCAATTCGACGTCAATCTTGACAGCACCAAGAAGAAACTTCATTTTGTTGTTCGATGCGTTATATACTTGCACACCGTCTCGCGTTTTTTATGACTCAGGCTGATCCTAACATCAAAACCTTGTTGCTTTGCTCTAGCCAATACTCCTACAGGTATTATGCTTATCATTGAACCTGTATCCAGCAAAGCGGGTACACGGGTCTGTAAAATTTTCGCCCATCGTGAAATCCTCTTTCCAACCAATGGTGTCACTTCGCTCGGACTGCCTACCGTCCTAACTCCCATGCTCCGCGCTTTTTGGATGATGCTCGAAATCCCTCTCTCTGTTAGGTTTCCATTTTCGTTCTCGGTCCTCGTGATCGCCAGCTTCAACGACGTGTCGCTTTGAGGAGCATTCTTTAGGGGCCTATGGTGACCCTGCTCTCAAACAATGAAAGCGATTTTTTCCTCAGCTGGTTTTGGTTTCCGCAGACCTGTTTTCTTCCCGTCTGAACAAGCGATTCGTCGCTCTTGTGCTCTGATGCGGCAGGACCTTCCCCTTCTGTATACTTTCGTTTGACTACTTCCTGGTTATTCTCTTTTTTTGTTTCCATAACTTCATTTTCCGTTGTGGATTTTTCGCCCTCCACACTGTACGATGTCGCTTTTGTTTTCCAGTTTCGACATCTGCCATACCTTTCTGTTTGTGATTCTCCGTACATTCTTTTAGAGAGTTCTATAGATAAGGCCAGTTGTTTAACTTCTTCATACGCTTTCTCTGGTTTAGCCCTATGAAGCGCACTCAGCAATTGAACGTGCTCTGGCCAATGCTTTAAATTAGTTAGGAGGATATGCGCGAATTCCAACGAACTATCTTCCATTGTACCGTGTGGATTCGCCTTTCTTCCCAGCTTTTCTAAAGCTACGCAGAAATTTGAAACTTCTTGATGGGGTCGAATTCTCAGTTCGCGTAACTCAGCAATGGCTCGCATTCTACCAGCAACACTATCTTCGGCTAGTAATTTTGCTAATTCCTCGACAACTGCTTCAAAACCTTGTTTTCTGATTTCCACTGGCAGCGAAAGAAACACTGATTTTGCTCTGCCGCCTAAGTGGTCATCACCTAGTATCGTCGATGAGGAGCCTGGTCCGCTCGCTACAAACCCGTTGGTACTTCCTACGGAATCTTCGTAAGAATTCCTTGAAGTTCTCATTTGGGTTTCCTTTATAGATCCCAGGATCGACACAAGACAGTGATTGGAAACAGTTAATCATATCAATGGTTATATCCTGACCTTGTGTTCCTTTTGGTTCCTCCAAGGAGTTCTCCGCACATTGCTTCCATCTGGGCTCGTAACGTGCTCCAATCCGCTGTATCGCTGGTGCCTGCAACAGCACGATATTTTCTTCTCGATTAGCGGTCACCTCACTGTGGACCTCACCATACTCACCGTATTTTTCGTTTCCATGTCTGACCTTAGCGGCGTTTTGCCCATCGATTTTCGCTTTCATCTCTTTCACTACATTCCCGACCTGTAACATGTCAGTATTCAGTATGTTGCATATCCTTCCTAAAACTTCACCCTCTTCTTCTAGAGTGTTTATGTACTCTTCCACTCATGTGTCTAGATTCGATCGCCAGTTTCCATGTCCAGAACTTCGAGACTTTCCCTTGAATTACCGTGGTCATCTTGCACTTATTCGCCAGTATCTCCAATTCTTTGTCCACTTTCTCTACTTCTCTGCGAATGGCTTCCAAAAGTTTCTCTCTATTACGGGTAGAAACCCTCAGTTCTTGTCCCTCTACGACCTCGGGGATTTGCTTTAAGCTGTGAAGCTTATCTGTTTTAAGGCTCCGTTTAGCAATGAAAGCGGCCTTCCCACCGGAAAACCGTTATTGTTTCTACTCACCATTGGTCTTTGCTCTGTCGTTTGTTCCTGCATTTGTTCATCTAGGGAATCATCCATATTGACCTCGCTATCGCTCAGCATATCTGTAAACTTGAGGTCAGTTGCGTTACTTGGTTAACGAACACGGATCGTTGTTTGAATCTTCTCACTTGAATGTGTTTCTTTTTTACCACGTAGATCGTGCTCAATGAAAGCTCGAAGTGAATCCTGGGCCCTGTCTCAGGTTCTGCCCTACTCAAAAGTGAATCCTGGGCCCTGCCTTAGGTTCTGCCCTACTTTCTTGGCTCCACTTCAGCCGACTGTTGATCAAAGTTGTCTTCAGCTCGCCCTGTCTCACGAGCTGTTGACCAGTGTGCAGTACTTTACTGCAGCCTCTTCACCAGCAACTACTCACTTATGCTTTGCCAGGTTCGGCCCCCATGTGGGGTTGTTGTGCCCCGTGTCCGTTTGAATGCGTGAGTAGAGTGGTCGACGAATAGTTTATTTGACGAAAAAAACTGACAGTGAATAGAAGATAGCGACGTATAGAGAGGAGAGACGAAAAGGGAGGTCGGTGAAGGCTCTCCTGGGGCGGCCACCGGCCACTGGGACAATCCTGAAAGAAAATGAACTCTAGCACTCCCGGTTATCTAAATTAACAGGTTACTTCCTGTTGCGTCTCGTACGGGAGAGTTCAAACTCGTTTATACCTGTTCATGGACGGGCGCTCGCTCAAAGCGCTCTTCGCTTGATCCCGTGGCGGCCTCTATCCAACAAGTATTAAGCAATTTTGCTTATACCACGCTTGCCTTATTGGAAACGCTTGAAGAATTCTCTTAGTCTTCTGTACGATATCGTTGCGATATTGCCATTTGGGCCAGGACGAGATGTGCAGTTGCACTCCATATCCAGGGTTTGAGTGGGGTGTGGCTGCGTACTTTGTTCATATAAGGTGTGAGGGGCGTTTTTCGTGCAACTGAGACACCTGTCATTCGGTCTAGTGCTGAAGAAAAATAAGGTTACAGTCGTACCAAACGGAATATGTTGCCCAAAGCGCAGCGGACGCCCATGTTCCAAGTGAAGTGTGGCCACGCGGGCCCACGCCCTCCTCCTATCTTCAGGATCGAGTTCTACTAGCACTCAGTTTTTCCTCCCTGAAGTGACAACTAAATCTAGTTTGACCATTTCTTAGTACGATTTTCAAATATGTGTAGGTCATTTCGAATGACTACTCATTCGGCCGATAATCTGAAACCACTGGACATTGGAATGGGTGACGAAGAAGAAGAGGATTTGAAACTCAGTGCTGCCACTGAAGCAGCAATCAAAGGTGTATCATTGTTTCTTGGAGCGCGTTCATTATTTGCGAGTCGACTGGAGCGACGTTTAAGGATGTGTTCATACTTTGCATCAGCGTTTGAGCGTTGCACGCTGACGACTACAAAAGCATAGGAGTTGATTGCCGCTCAAAACGCTGGGCGGTTAAAACAAATCGGGCGGCTGCTGAAAATGCTGGATTGATACCGATACTGTGCGAGTCAGTCAAAACGCTTAAGACGCTGACGGACGCTCAAAACGCTGCCGCAAAGTATGAACACTTTTTTTTTCGGGGAGGCAGCGTTCTGGGTGCTGATCAATGCCCTAATCCTTTTCGCTCAAAGCCATATCGACACTTGTAAAGTCCTTTCCGTGCATTCCCAAAACGCTGACTCTCTCGTTTCGCAAGGCATGAACGCAGCTTTAGAGTGTGTTTAAACTTTCCACCAGCTTTTGAACACACAGCGTTGAACAAAAAAGCAGTTAGACTGGACAGACTCGCTAGGTCCTACATTTATGCTTTTGCAGTTGCTCAAAACGCCACCGCACGCTCAAAACGCCGATGCAAAGTATGAACGCACTCCTAATTATTCGTGTTGGGTTCACCTAAGTTTTAACTTTGTAGTGAATTTCTTTCTGTGAGTAAAGCAAAAAAGGCTGTAAATCTTAAGAAATGTGCCATTCGGAGTTCTGCCGTCCTGACCAGGAACTAACGGCGCAGATCAATGAACTTTTTCCCACTGAGCAATCGCTAGCCCAGCTGGATACCGTCATAGGTACATAATCTTATTCTAAATTTATATATCGCCAGAATCCATTTGGAAGTGGCCAGTATACTTTTT
>MU914560.1:0-15237 GCA_036418165.1 Cooperia oncophora
CAAATGTGTCGATCCCGAGAAAATGCCTCCCATTTGACAAAATCTAGAGACCAAATTTCTTGCTTCGCGAAGTGTGATGAACCCAGCTCATAATGACTCACGCAAAAATGTCATTGTTTCGCAAAAGCGTCAAAGCCAATAAAGCTTAGCCTCCACTGTATGGCTGATAACCTTTCAGGTGGACGCGATGAAAGGTCCTGCGAGTGAATTCATTTGTGACAGGAAATACATTCCCTCTACAAGAATTTCAACAACTGAGACCAACTTCACACTGAAATAAAATGACACTTAACAGAGATGTAGTCTCTTTGCTTGTTGCCCTTAAACTATCACGTAGCAGTATGTTTCTAAGTATATTTAACGATAGCAGGATAAGGTGTCGAGGACTTTGAAGACATAAGGCAGAATAATTTGGAACTTGTTGTGAAACGCTAGCAGAGGTGCTCATAGTGGTAAAATGAAGAGAAGCGAAGTAAAACGATCAAAAAATCTGCAAAAAAACCCGTTGTTCTTCATGACTCAGAAAGCAGTTTCGGACGAGTTTACCGTTGGCATCGTGTCAGTAACCATTACTGTAGATAAGGCTGCACGAAGCCGTTCTCCACCAGAGCGAGCAAATGACAAGACTGTATCATATCGTTCGTATCACTTGTTTTCTGCCTATTGTCACTACCCGCTTCAATATCTGACAGAGCACGGGTTTGGCGCCGCGGCACACTCATACCGCCTCACATTTCGTTTCGTTCGTTTTAGTTCGTCTGCGGCGAACTAAGTATACGTCGCAAATGAAGCAATACGACCATCAGCATCGGTCGGACATTTGTGAGCATCGAATCATGTTCCCTTATCGTGTTGCAGCTTGATAAAACGCTATAGGGGTACCTTTCTGGAAAAGGCACCACGCATTGCCTGCTCAGGAGCGCCGAATTCTGTCCTGCTGGGCGCATTAATCCTACAAGTCTTATAAACTTATCGTGTCTCTCGCGAAAGTGTAGCTGTAGTGGGGCTTCGTGAAAGGAAAAAAGGAAAGAATTGTCAAAAATCCGGCTCCCAAATCAGATGACCATTTCACGAGCGAGGAAATACTGACAGCCCAGACGAGGTGTTGGACTACGAAGCAGAGAGAGAGACAGCACAGACAGACAGGACAGACAGACAGACAGACAGACAGACAGACAGAAAAACAGACAGACAGGCGGCAAGGCAGACAGCGACAGCCCCCCCCCCACCCCCCCCCCCCCCCCCCCTGACAGACAGCCAGACAGACAGACAGAGGAGAGAGAGAGCCAGCGAGACAACAACCGTGAAGTCCAAAGACATTCCGATTCGGGGCCTTGTTCGAGATTTCGCGGACACCATTTCACTTGCCAGAGAACAAGGGCAGACAAAACCTTTGGAGGCGCCCTCAATGAGTAACCAGGGTTGGCGCGCAGACACTTGGGAGAAGCGAACACTGCGCTGCCGCGGGTTGGGACACTACAGCGAAAGATGAAAGAGGGGAAAGACTAGCTAGAAGATGAGCTGGATGATAAATGCCGGTGATACACAGAATAGGCGAACGCATCAAACCTATGCATGCTGACTTATCGCACCCTTGATGGTTGCGCTTGCTTCTACGGTTGAAGGCAGTTGACACGAGGAATCCTCTGAAGTGAGTAGGATTAATACACCTCCCAGGATGGAAGTCCGCGACCCTGAGCAGGCACTGCGTAGTGCCGTTTCTAAGGGAGGTGCCCTTATAAGGGCCCTACCAAGCTACAACATTACGACTCAAACGCCCGTTCACACCGCCCGCCACATAAATGACGACGATCCTGCACGCCTCTAATCGATTCATTTGCCAAGCAAATTATGAAGCGAAGGGATTGGTATGAAGCGGCCGAGATGCTGCTTGGATACATGAGTGCACAATATACACCTCCGGCAGCGGTTATTGGCAAGATGCCTACAGGGAAACTAGTCGCAAAAATTTATTTTCTAACACATGATAACGGAGGCTCTTTCTTCGCAAGATTTTGATCCGTTTACACTCCGTTCTTTCGCCATTTCCCCACTATACAGCTCCCTACTAGCATTTTATGCCGAGCACCAAATCATCGTGAAAACTGCCTTTAAAGTTTCTTCGGCTTATACCTTCCGCCACAGCATTGTTAGGTGTCAGGTAACTTACTGTCCAGGTGTATGCGCATTTGTACAAGGATGGGGTGCTACCCCCGTTGTACAAATGCGCATAAAGCTGGACAGTGGAGTCAAATAATCGGAGAAGATGCCATAAAGAGGAGACTAACTTGATGACTGAAAATTACTAGGAATGTAAGGTCCCAGCGCTCTTCCACGTATAATCCCGCTGCAAATCGAAGCAACTTTTTAAATGATTAATAAGCCTGTCTCACCCGTAGAAGTGATTGTTTCACCAATCGCACAGAGTGCTTTCAATGTAATGATGGATTTTTTCAGTGTTCGGTTCAAGGGAGGGGGAAGGGGGTTTGAATTATTGAACGTGCTTCTACCCAAAGACCTCTGAGGATAGTTAAACTTACCGTAAGACTCCATCACCCATACTGGCCGGCCACAACAAGCGGATTCGGCCCATATGTCAAAAAGAGGGAAATCGGCAGAATCTGTGACCTGAAATAAAGACATAAGAAATAGGTAACGCGTTTCTCTTGCTTTCATTTTTGAATTGATGGCCAGAAAAGCTTATCCTGTTTACTGGCAAGAGGGCAGATGACCATACATATATGTGAATGATGAGAACCTGTTGAACAGCCAGAACAAACTGAATGAACTGATCAGCTGTGTACATACGTATCTATGTCCCCACCCTTATTCCACTGTTACAAATAAGTGAGTTTTCGGGGTTTTATTGCATATTATGCCAAGGGTGAGTGACATGTCCAGTCATGATCCCTGCAAACGATGGGGCATATGGCGGGGACATAGCTCGAGGACTAGGTCAGATTTCCCATAAGCATATCGGACTCAGCATGGCATCACTGGTGGAAAAATGAAGCCCTGGCTGCACTGCAATCTGCGCCGCGTCACACGCCCTATCGTCTGCATATACTCGAAATCCCTGAGATCGGGTAGGCGGAGCATTCGAACACTGTAAGGAACTGGTTACTAGTGGAATATTCCAGTCTGGGACAACTGTCATCTTGTTCTGTGTTGGACAGAGACACGACAACGATTGTGTCGAGATGAAAATATCGCATCAGAAGCGTAGACGCCTTAAGGGTAAGTTGAAACATGCGGCCACGCCTACCCGATCTCAGGGATCTCGAGTATACATCATGACTGTACAAGGGCGGTACTTCGCATGGGGTGTGAAATTCATCGATATGAATTGATTTGTTTATCAATATGAAAGATCTGGAAGCGCATATGACTGTTACTCGGACATTAGCCATTCTGAGCCTTTTCGCTGGAGAAAAAAAACTCAGAAGCGACATAAATTCGCTTTGTGATGCTATTCTGAGAGTAAGCAAAATAGTCCACTGAAGATGTTTCATTGAAACATTCAGGCAACCAGGTGCAATTTGAGCTTCGGCATATCCCCAAGGTGCAGCATTGCGTCCATACTGAAATCTCGCAGCGAAAAGCGCACTCAGTGGAAAACAACCAGAGGTAAGGAGACGCAGACGAGTGGCACCATTTGGTTTTGGTTGTGTGGGGCCGCAAGCGGCACTTAGAAATTGTTAAGGCTGCGTTCATACTTCATACGTTCATACTAATGGATGAAGCAGCGTCCATTAGCGAACCAGAGTCCGCCAGCAACCATCAGCGTCTCGAGGGACTATGAACGTGTGGATATCGATCTTGCGTCCACCAGCGCCCACCAGTGACAACGTCCATCTGCGACCAAGAGTACGGTGTTGCGTAGTAGTACGACTGCACACGCGACAATTTCACGACGTCTAATCCACCTGCCCCCTTCCTCCTAATTACCCGTTTACCCGTTCTCTACCAGCAGCCTGATACCACCCCCCCCCACTTTTCCATGCTGTCCACTCCTGGTCGCTAATGGACGCTGGTGTTCGCTGGTAGACGCTTAATCGAGACTTTCCCTGTCGCTGACGGACGCGTTGCTGGTGGACGCTGCCGCAAGTAAGAACGCAGCCTTATCTGCAGCTCTTTCACGTGCGTTTCCGTTAGGAGAAGGTGACAGGCTACTACAGCTTACACGTTCACCTCGCACATGGCGACAACCAGGATCCGATAGGAACTTACAGATGGATTTTCATCGTAAGTAGTGACAGGTGCAGTAATGCGCTGTAGGATTATTAGACTTGCGCTCTTGATTGACTCTATGACTCTATCATTTATCTTAATAGGGTTCACTCTACAGAGCATGTAACAGCACTATGAGCATCTTTCCACTAGCCTCGAATCAAAGCCTTATCCCGTCTTCCATGCCATTTCACCCCATCGAATTTCGATGTAGAAGACACAACAATTGAAGTTTACTTTTTGCGTCACCACATGCGCACTCAGTCATGTAGAGCGGATGTGTACTACATTAGGCACGATCCAAATGTCATTATCCAGCTAATGGATGTTTGCCCCACTGATCAAATCGCACTACTGTAAGAGATTTCAATCCGATTCGCGGCTTAACGGCCCATGGGAATGCCAGCGGGTGAGAAATGAGGAAAAAAATTGAATGCGAATGGACCAAGGAACGCTATGTGATCCTGCGAGTGCTTACGCGTCCCCAGTGCTAAGATGTAACGGTTCCCCTCAAGAGAAGGCACAATGCGGCTATTCTTCTAGCGCGTTGGCTTTCATGAGCACGCGAATTGGTAGAGGAGTGATAATTCACTCGTGTCCCTAGATCGATGACTGGGCTTCGGGCGCACTGAAGCAGAATGCTAATGAAGTTCAGTGACACGCAAAACCCAAAACTCGTCCAAAGTGGTCGAAACTACTAATGAATGGGGAAGTGGTAGGCTGTCTCTTGAGTAGCGCGGTGTTTCGACCTCAATTTTTATAAAGGAATTTCTCTCGTTGAATATCCCTTTTCGATTGAAATAGAAATTTTTATTGACAAAAGTCTTCCAAAAAAAGAAGTTAGCTTATTCCTTGAACCTGATGACCTACAGTTGGTGCATTAGGTGAAGGTAGTTTTATACGGGCTAGGTTGATGGACCATTGCTCTGACAGGAAGATGTCCACGTTCAAAGAAGCTGTAATCAACGGGCGAAAGGTCCAGCGGATTCTGTGGGTAATATACGGTTTTATAGCCTATCTCCTTCGAAATCTGCAGCACCCGTTGTGTTACAGGTGGCCGCACATTTCGTGTATTCGCAGAAGTCCTTTCTTTCGACCAATGTCGGGTACAGATGCCGAAGCTTTCAGTGTAAGCCGCCACCTATCTGATTGCACTTTACTGCAGTAAGTCGTCTTATCCGAAGGCGAACAAATCTCTCAGGGATCACCCAGAAGAGCGCATCACTTTAATTTAGCGCAACTACGGTTTGGAAAAATGATGCTAGACTTTTTTTCAGCCACTCAGATTTAAGCAATTAACACAAGGAACTCTTTTTTATGGCACATTACCAAATGGAAGAACAGCATTCCCTTTGAATCCTATCGCCAACATAGCAAAACCTCCCTATAGCGCCCTCCCCTCTCAGTTCTTCTTGCGAAGAACGTCGACTCAGTATGCCGACGCAGAAACTTAGGTTGATACAGGCTCACTCTTGCTGCCAGCTGCAAATAGTTGGAAAGTGATAATTCGCCCCCCCCCCTTTTGCAGCCGCCCAAGTTCGGGGTGAGCCGTTGGACGTGCGGGCGCAGTTCTGCACGGTAGGAGCACCAGATGGTACTCACCGAGGTTTATACAAGCGAACTCGTAAGACGTGGATTTCTGTAGCTAAAGTGAATCACTTGTACCTCTTCGCAGCTTTACAAGAGTTGACAAGCCTCACCGAACTAAGATCTGTTAGTTAGCATGGAATAACAAAAGGAACTAGCGGGAGTATAAGATGCTCTTGCCCCTACCCCCTTCTCTCCCCTTTCCCCTGCCCGCAAAGCGAACAGTAGTCACATGCGTAGTGAGTCATGAGTGGTCTCTTGATCTTCTTTCGGCCGATATCCCCGCACAACAAACTACTATAATTTTCTGGAAATGGGTTCGAGACCTTCGGTCCAACATAATAGCTAGCTCTAGATGAGATTCGTAGCGCACAAACGTCGGAAACGTCGCCGATTGGAGATCAAATCAGAAAAGAATGACGAGTCCACGTAACCTCAGCTCGCCTATCCACGACAGCTGTCCGTCAACTGAACATGTTCCGGACAAGCAAGACAAGTGATAAACAAGTTGGGAGGTCCGCCAGGAAACTATAGGTAAGCTCCAAGGTGCCTGAATAATTTGTCCCCGTAAAGAGCACCTAGCGACCGAACGATTTTTTCATTCACTTTTCGGTGAGATGAGATATACTTGGAGGATTTGTTCAGTGAAAGTTCACTCAAAAACAAACGAACTTAAAAAGGGCAATATAAAAATGAGCTTGACTCACTTGAAGTTCACATCCGGTGTGGTGTATCCGAAGATGTCGCGATGTAGACAAGTAGAAGAGCACTTGACTTTTACTCGGCACAATGAATGACTTCTTATTGAAGGAGTTGATAATCTCCTCCTCGATATCGGTGTCGTCTTGATCACGCGACGAACAAGGCTGAAAGTGAAAGTTTTCAATTCATTGGGGAGTTCCCATGCTCGAAAGCGAGTACTAGGAGTAAGGCGACAATCTGTATAGCTCAATATGTACCCCCCCCCGATGTTTACCTCTTACAGATAGTTTTTCATAGGTATATAGTTGCTGACTTGCCTAACTACCCCACCTGACCCGATCAGAAGCTACTGAGAAGCGTCTGGCAGAGTCAGACGTAATGTAACAATTGAATTATGGTCAAGTCTTTACGGCTACGGATTTAGAGGCGTTGATCGTAGATTTTGAGATTGTAGATAGAGATAGAGTTTGTATAACTCTTCTATCCTGCAGCGGACGAAGAGGCGTGCCAGGCAGTGTGAGTGTGCCTCGGTAAAAAAAACCGATCTCGGCCAATTGTTGAAGCAGGTATGCGACAACATTTGGTAAAAAACAAATGATATGAAGCATATGATACAGAGTTGTGGAATGCTCATTTCGACAGTAGAAGAGAACGGTTTGGCACCGCGCCAAAATGACACGCTCCATTTTGGCACGGTGCCAAATTGGATACGAGTATCAGAGCGGAAGATACCCAAGATGTTCCTCGATAAGCAGGAGCTGGCTCTCGCCCATCACCTTCATGTACACCAAAATATGAAGTCATCTCCAGTCGCAGCCTGACTGGAGAAGACCTTTGGAATTCATGTCACCTCCAAACAGCTGCGAAACTTCTAGTATGGAGTCACCCAGCTACCTGGAGACCAGTACTCTTGATCTGGAAGACCTCCAACATCGAGCAGCTCCGACAACGTCGCTACGGTCTAGGATATCATCTTCACCGCAGTCGCCAAGGCGCGGGTTGTGGTATGGACCGGAAGTTCCTGAATGAGAACACCGATATTCCTCTGTGGACCCGGGACTGGAGATGACCACTAGCGATACATCAAACAACTCGAGGAGAATGTCCTGCCTTCGTCGCCTGTACTATCTTGGTTCGTGCTGCTACAGGATTGGGTGTCACCACATGGTATCGAAGGATGTCAGAAAATCTCTCGCCTACTTGGAATCGGAAGGGCGTTGAGAACCTGAAGAAGACGAATATCCAAGTGTGCCACCTGCCCTAAACCCCCTCGATTACCGGGTTCGGAAGGAGCTCAACAGGGTGGTCTACAGTGGCGGAGAAATCAACGACCTCGCTGAACTCAGGCACCGAATCACGGTCGCGTGGCAGAATCTCTCGATGGCGTTCGTCCAGGAGGCTGTGGCGGAGTTTCGTGATAGTGTACAATGTGTTGTTGAATATGATGGTGGAAATGTCCAATCAGAATTTAATAAAGTGTAACTTATAGCGCCTTGAAAGTCGAGGAAGAGAAGTGTCTTTTTTCATTGCCCCCGGTATATCTGAGCCGGATCTGAGGTAGAGGAAAACTCGTGAAACATACTCTGTTATCAATGATTACAAGAGAAGTCGGAGTACAAGGTGCAAAAGAGCTATAGTGGAAGAGAAGACAGAAAAAGGAATAAAGGTAAGAGCTTCCGACGTTGATAAATTCCCTTGGGATGCGCCACGCAATCTACTTCGCATTAGATTCATAGTGGCACTTCAAAATCACTGTAGCCTTTACAATGACTTGTGGAGTAAATCTGACGTGCAGGTCAGTGTTTGTTCTTTGTTTTTTTTCAAGCAAACCTGACACCAATCCACCAGCGGTTTAGGAATAAGAATCTTGGGCGGCCCCAGCAGCAGCTGATCCGGGATCCAAACCGAGCATGTGGTAGGCGACTTCACTTGCCACCAGGTCGCCTCCACTCGATAGAAAAAGAGAAATGATATAATGTGGTAGAGCAAGCGGTTACATACTCATAGTCACAAGAGTGATGTAATGAAACATAACTGACTCTTGTACCCTCTTGTAGAAGTCGCGTAGCAATCTAAACTCGCTTCTAATAAGATCACAGTTGGATAGACATAAGCAAAGTAAGCTAGGAGATTTGGGTGAGTTGACGATGGGGGCGAGTTAAAAATATAAACTGCCACCTACGAAATGTGAGGCGGAGGTGGTGTAGTGACAAGTGGCGCGCTTACCACTCGCGGGCCCGGGTTCAAATCCCGGGTCGACTCCCGCCCAGGCCAACCAAGCCTTCTACCCTCCGGGGACGGTAAATTGGTACCAGATTCGTCTGGGAGGATAAAACACTGACTTGTACATCGGCTGGCCACCGCAAGTCATTGTATAGGCCACATCGCATTCAATAAGCCACTACGATTCTGAATGGAAGTAGAATGCGTGCCGCATCCCACAAAGGGATTGATCAACACGAAGACTTCATCCTTTTACCTATTAAAAGTGTGTATATCCTCTTTCGCGCGACTAAGCTGTAACTACTCGAAATTAGCTGTAACTATTTGTTAATTATTCGAGACTCTTTCTATGGGCTTGAGCAAAAACCTTCACGCCCCTGCAAGTAATCATTTCTTTGCACCTTCCTTCTGTGAATGTCCCAGATATCACAGACCCTGCCTTAAGCTTGCAGAAGATCGTTTGCAGATTATCCATGGTTCATACACGCTTGTGGCTATTCACTGTTCTATGTAGTAGGGATGGAAGTTCAATGGAAATTTAGTCGGTCATATAGCACTCCAACCTCATGACGTAGGAGGCAACAAAAAAACCAACACCTTGAGAGCCAGTGGAAGATGAAGGTTGCATGGATACCCCCTTCTGGACGGTCGTACTGCCCTAGCAATTTACCGCGGCGTGATGCTGGATTTCGCCGTGATCATATTCACAACTGATGTCCTTCTATTTTGGCGGGCCGGCGTCAGAAGGCGTGGAAGCCCACCCGCTAATTTGTCTACCAATGGCTGTTTTTACATACCTGAACTAGCCACTATTGGTAGAAAACGCAGCCGCAGATGGGGGTCACTCCTCGCTGTCAACACCGGTCAGTTGGATTGCAACGACATCAACTACATATCATTCCTCTGTCCGTAAGCAATGAGCTGGCCCATCTCTGATGGCCTTTTTTCTAATTTAATATTTCGTTGAAGCTGGGAATTTTTCCCGACAATTTGACGACAAATGTACGTTAGCGCTTCCACTTTGCTTCCTCCTTCAGCCAGTTGTGATTCTACCATGTAACTTACACTCACCAAACTGCAGTAACTCCCTGAAAGCGTAGCCGCCGCCACGTCCAAATGTATTACACTCATCTCAAACGCTCTCCCCATCTCAAGAATATAAAGTGGAAAGGCACAGCAAAGTACATAAGGTACTGGCATGAGCCCTAGAGTTAAGTCTCGGATACGGCTAGCAGTTGTAAACTGAGATTGTTCTAATTAATGGGATGAGATAGAAGACGTTATTGCTCCTGCAGAGCACATAGCAAAAACAATTAACGTGGAACATTTGCACGATTCCCAAAAATCTCATCATCTCTCACTCGGGCAAGGCTCTTGAGCAGATAGCAGGTAAAAAAGCTCTCGAAGCGCTCCATATTCACCGCCCTATGTACCACCGCCCTCTTCGGTTAATCGATGCCGTCTGCTTGATATATTACATGCTTTGTTTGCAAGGCCATCTAAATTTCCTCTCTGTAAATTCTGCCGAACGGTGCTATTCTTCATTCGAATAAGATGAAACCCTACATACACTCCATATCCCGGAGATGGAAGAGACTGTGATCGCGTACTTCACTTAAGCGTGGCGGCAGCTGCGCCTTTAGGGATATAGCAGTTTTAGAACAGTTGCAATAATGACTTTGACCAGTACAAGAACAAACAGCACTCGCATAAAATAGAATATTCCACGAACAATGCATCACGCTAGCTTCGGGTTAAGTACCTCGCCACGCCCACTCGATCGCTGGGATATGGAGCGTAACTCCAATTCACTTGGATTTGTAAGTTATCGAACAGACCGCATACCAATATACCGAGGCATTGCGACGTTGGACCTTTCACCAAGTTTAGCGGATGAACATCAACTTACTTGAATAATGGAACTACTTTCAACAACGCCTGTGTGCTCGTTGAGTGTTTCGCGGTATTCAGTGGGCGGCGGTGGGAAAGCTTCACTTGGCATCTCCTCGAACCTAAACTAATGTAAAATACAAGCACGATCTAAATACAGGTGTTGGATAAGACAAACTAATTCCCATCTCCAATAGAAGAACATTTGTATTTATGCAATCACGTATTTGGCCAAAAATTGGTTACGTTTAAATCATTAAAGGGCAATAAAAATACGAAAGAGAACTCCGTTGCTTTTCTTCCGGGCAAGAAGCATTTCTAAGCAAGAAAGCAAACAGCACGTTATGAGGAATCATTGGTTCAAACGTCAGACACGCCTGCATAACTTAAGCCCATGCCTCATAGACGGAGGTGGAGCAAAAAATCACTTAGCGCATTTCACGCATCAGTGAAACTCACATGGCACACACTTGAGGTAAATGGGCACTCAATCACAGTGCGCTTTCTGACCAGTTTGACTTGCAGGGTGCAGTCATGAAAGATAATGCCCTGAAGCATGGCGACGTTACACTTCTCTCTCCAAGGATTCCAGTTCTAGTTTTGTGTCGGTCAAACTTAAAGGCAGTGGACACGATTACCTGCAGAAAAAAACAGTAGAGGCACTGAGTGATATGACAGCAAAGCAAAATCCGGGAAACGACAGAAATCCCCGGAATAGAGCCCCCACTCCAATCTGGACCTATACGAACCTAAGCCCGGGATGAATAATTGGTCAAAGAGCGGCTGTCGACAATTCGCGGTAATCAAGTGAACAGCCAAAAAAGTAAAATCAAGTTGAAACTCCAAAACGGGTCCTGCTTCCAAAGGAAAACCTTGCACTGTGCCGAAGGGAGATGTTCTCGTTACCGACAAGATCTATCTCTTTAGAAGAAACCTTAGGAAAAAAAGCGCTATTGAGGCGCAGATTGTGGGCGAAAACAGCTCGTCCGAACGTGATCAATTGCTGATCGGTGCGACCCCTATGAGGGCGTGTCGTTGTTGGAGGGAGTACGGATGGGAGTAGATTAAAGGTTGGACGATGTTGCCGCACTTAGCCTAAATGCTAGTAGGGTGCTGTATAGTGGGGAAATGGCGAAAGAACGGAGTGAAACGGTCAAAATCCTGCGAAGAAAAAGCCTCCGTTCTCAGTGACTTGAAAATCGATTTCGGACGAGTTTCCCGTAGGCATCTTGCCAATCACCGCTACCATACGTCTGCATATGTGTACCCATGTATGCGTGCAGTATCACGGCCGCTTCATACCAATCCCTTCTGATTCATCAATTTGCTTAGCAATGAACGAATACGAGCGTCAGGAACGTCGTCCATCTGTGGACGGGCGTTTGGGACGTAAAGTTGCGGTTTGATAGGGCCCTTATAAGGATACCTTCCTCGGGGAAACTGCTATGCAGCGCCTCCCCAGGGGTCGCGGAATCAATCTGCGCAGGCGTATTGATCTAGTCGTCTTGGGGGGGGGGGTTTATCGCGCCAACGGCCTTTAAGCTTTGTTGCGATGCTTAGAGAAAGTCTTCTGTTGAAAAATACAACATGTGAGGCTTGCTCCACGGTATTCTTTGGTCATCTCACATTCCTAGAGGATGTAGCGAAGCCTTGCGTTCAAGGATAGATTTATCAAGGTTCGTAATAAAAGTGTGACAGGAAAAATCTTCACGCTCACTAAGCACCACTATGAGCAGGCGTTGACAAGGACGACCCGAGACTTCTCGCGATTAGGCTAAAAGCCCTGAATTGCGAACTACGGAGTGATCTCCAATGTGAATGGTGAGAGCCCAGTTGCACTCACGACCGAAAGTGCAGAACTTAAACAATCGTAACAGACTGCTCAACCCAAATCACCATCCAATCTTCTGCTGTTCTAGCAGCCTTTATGAAAAATGTGTGGTCCTTTTCGCTGCAGACCAGACGATGGGACTTGTCAGGGTAATGGAGTTGGAGTGTCGCTAGCCTGTTTTCCATAGACTGTTGTCGCTTGCCCCGTTTCAACGATTGACGGACAACGGGCTGGCGCCGCGCCAAAGCAGGCCCCCTGACACGCCTTTGCGTGTCCAGCAAAAACGAATACACAGATTCTCGGGCTGAATCGAATATAACTGCCTTTTGGTCGTGGCTCATAATAATATAGGTTGGAAAGAAAGTCCTGTCACTGTTGTGATTTTTTCTTTTTTATTTTCTAACTCAACATGAAATAAAAACTAATCAATAATATAATCGCCATTGTTAGCCACTACAGTGCTCCACCTAATGGGCAAGTCAGCTATCCCCTTCTCCCAGAACTGAGGAGGCTGCGAGTCGAAGAAGTAGGCAACTTCTCGACTGATGTCATCAAATTCGCTGAAGGTTTTCTTACCTAAGAAAGCCTTGAGGGAGCGGAACAGGTAATAGTCGGAGGGGGCTAAGTCTGGAGAATATGGTGGATGTGGTACGGTCTCTCAGCCTAGCTCCTCGATATGTCGGCGGGTGGTCTTCCACCCGCGTGAAGGGCGGTTCCGACGAGGTTTGCCTTCGAAGATCGTTTCTCCGTTTCCTTTCGCGAAGCGAGCGAACCAACGGTGGACAGTCCTGACGGTGGTGGTGTCCTCCCCAATGGCACAGTTGATGTTACGGGCCGCTGCCGTCGCTCCAGTGCCGCGGCGCCACTCATAGAAGATGATCACTCGAAGCTGCTCCAGTGAAACTGACATCATAAATAAACACAGGGAAAAGCAGGAGCCTTGATATACCTCTTGTGGAAAAGCTTCGAGAATGTTCTACAACCATAACATGTTACGTCATGTTCGAGCTCCAAAGATCAAAAACTGTAGGCAACATCTCATGAACACTGAACAGGACTTTCTTCCACCTAGATAATTCGCTCCGCTACTCTCGCAGAAAGGAACCTAGTAGTTGTCGAGGAGGGTTTGTTCTTACGCAGGAGCATAGGAGTTGTGTTTGGCAAAAAACACCGATTGCCAGATAAATACAGGGTGACCAAAAAGTTCTGGCAATTTCGTGTGTTTGTGCGTTTTTGAATGGCCATTATGGTCTGTTTTCTCTCCGATGGGTTATTTGTATTCCGCAAGCCATTTCGAACTACCGTACGAGTCATCTATCCAATCACTTTCGATTTCTCCTCGCACTGTCTCGAAAAAATCAAAAAGTTGCAGTTGTTGAAACCCATCTTCTGGTCGGTGCTTGTTGCTCGAAGAATGTGCTCGCCACCGACGACGAGAAAATTTTTCCGCATCACAACTACCGGAAGTGTTGTCTGCTCCTCAGAACAGGTCAACAGAAGGCAACGGCTGTGAAATCCGTCGGACACAGACTCTTTCCAGCCTCAGTCACGGTCTGAGGCGGGATCTGTGCCACCGGAAAGACCTCTCATTTCTTCATCGAGCGCATCGTAAAGATTAATGCTGTCTACTCCCAACAACGCGTTCTCCGCGATGTACTGAAGCCATGGGTGTCGTAGCACTTCGGCCCGGATGGACATGTGCTTCAGCAAGACTGGGAGCCAGCACATCCTGCCAAACCCACGAACTGCCGCTTGTGAAGAGCTGTTTCCCGATTTTGGGGCAAGGACGTTTGGCCTCCCAACTAGCATGGTCCGAACCCCATGGATTATTCCATCTGGGTCGAAAAATCTCAGGAATTCGATGCGCAACGGTTTACCACCTGAAAGTGGCGTTGCTGCGTGTTTGGGACCAAACTACAGCAGAAGAATGCGCGACCATTGTCGGACACTTTGGAAAACGACTACGTAAATGTGTTGAGGCTGAAGGAGGCATTTTTGAACACTTGTTGGAACTTTGTTGTATACGGTCATTGGTACTGATTAGATGAAGACTCCCAGACGTTTAGTTGGCTGATTTCCTTTTTCGAACGGTATTTTTTATGCTACCGAAGTAATTCCGAAAAATTGCCAGAACTTTTTGGTCACCCTGTAGAAGGTTGCGCAACGCAGCAACCTTTGTTCGGGTGGCAGGTAAAAAGGGAAGGGACAAAAACGGCACTGTCTTCCGGTGGACTATCTTTTTTGTGTGTATGGACAACCGCACAGTGCAACTTGCAGTGCGCAGATGTAGAAATATTTTAACCAGTTCACCCCGATAACTGCAGCAAAACATAACATAACGTAACACTGACAGATTACTCTGGCCATCCGTTTCTCCTTCCATAAAACCTTTCCATGCACATGTGCATCATAGCCCCCTCCAGTCGATGGAAGTCCGAAGAAGCCACCCCTGCATATGACTCGGCAACTTGAAATGCATGCAAGACTCGAAAAAGCGGGAGGGGGAGATAGCTAAAAAAGGGTTGCCTGGGACATGTGGTAAGAAACGGACTGACGGAGGCAGAGAATGAGGAAAAGACACTGTTCAAAAAAGTTGCACCGATTTTGTGCAAGTCTGGACAAAATGAGCGTCAAATGCTTTTCTCGGAAACCAGTTGCTGAGAATTTTCGAGGAAATATTCTCGAGCGAGCTTCTCGGGGGAATCAAGATATCGTGAGCAACGAAACCCCGCACTAATTACATACAGGCCACGTCGTACGTTAGTGAATTTCCA